>CAUYLG010041010.1:0-115983 GCA_963573385.1 Cacajao melanocephalus | reverse complement strand
GTAGATCACGAGGTCAGGAGATCGAGACCATCCTGGCTAACATGGTGAAACCCTGTCTCTACTAAAAGTACAAAAAATTAGCTGGGCGTGGTGGCACGTGCCTGTAGTCCCAGCTACTCCGGAGGCTGAGGCAGGAGAATCACTTAAACCCAGGAGGTGAGGTTGCAGTGAGTAGAGATTGTGCCACTGCACTCTAAGTTGGGCAACAGAGTGAGAGTCCATCTCAAAAATATGAAATAAATAAAATAAAATAAAAGTGAAGTCTTGTCCTTACTCATTCAACAAATGTTTTCTGAGTCACCTACTGTGTTTCACATGCAGAGGATATAGTAGTGAAAAAAGATTGACAAGGTCTCTCCCTTCCTTCATTAACATATATTCACTGACAAGCCGATGGTTACTAACTGAATTTTTAAAAATAACCTAATCTGGACAGGTCTAAGATATCATCTGGTCCAGTAGTTCTTAATCATTTTTTAAATTAGAGAACACATTGATACATAGATGGGGGGCAGCTAATATACACATAAAATTTCAGGGGCTTCGGAGACCTCCCTGAAGATAATCCACGGATTTCAGATAAAAAATCCCTGATCCAATTTGGGCCTATCATTTTGCATATGAATGTGCGTATGTCTACATTTACTTTAAAAACAAAAAGTAAAATGTTTGGCTTCTGATAAAACCTTCACAGCAAAATATTAACTATTTAACTAGATAAGTCTCTTTGGGGTATTTCAGGGGCTTAAGAAAATACAGAAATATAAGTGAAAAATTTAAGGTGAAAATGAAAGAAAGTCAATAATTAGGGTAAATTTTTGTTGTTCTCATTTAATAGCAAAAACAATAAAAAATACATTCTAAGCAACACAACTATCCTTCCATACTGTTAGGAAATAAATAGAAAACTACTGGTTGTGTTAGAAGCCATTAAAAGATTAAATGAAATACAACCAACTTTGCCTAGATAATAACAATCACTAATGAGAACCAACCATTTTTTTTTCTTTTTTTTTTTTGAGATGGAGTTTCATTCTTGTTGCTCAGGCTGGAGTGCAATGGTGAGATCTTGGCTCATTGCAACCTCCAGCTCTAGGGTTCAAGCAATTCTCCTGCCTCAGCCTCCCAAGTAGCTGGGATTACAGGCATGCGCCACCATGCCCGGCTAATTCTGTATTTTCAGTAGAGACAGGGTTTCTCCATGTTGGTCAGGCTGGTCAGGCCAAGGCCGGTGATCCGCCCACCTTGGCCTCCCAAAGTGTGGATTACAGGTGTGAGCCACCATGCCTGGCCAAGAACCAACCATCCTTTACCAGACTTTTGGGATCTTGACACAAAAAGCATCCTGAAGTAGGATTTGAGGAATTGTTAACATTTTCTAAAAAGGAATTCAGGAGTTGGCCTTTGTCAGTTAATATGCTTCTACTCCGGGAAAAATGTCCAGCACATAATAGAGGTATTTATAAATATTCCATAGATAATTATCAAAATGTGTGAAATACACTTTTCCAACACAGGGAAATCAGTGTGCTATTAACATAGTAAAAGTTAAAGGGCTAAAAATAAAACAACCAAGAAAATATATGCATATGGTGATAATATATATGAGGTTATTTTGGTCTATCAGAAAAGGCTAGTGATTTGAAGGAATACTAATTAAAAATAATAATAATAGCCAACTTTTTTGAAGTGCTTAAAATGCACAGAATGGAATGGTAAAAAAAACTGTAGTTCAGCAACATGATTCAACAATATTTATTTTTAGGATAAGTTATCGTTTATTGTATTAATGTCAAATTTATATATTGCTTTATAATGCTAAATGCTCTAAAAAGAATATTTAGGCTACTTCAGTTCTACCACCTTCTTCCCCCTCCCCCAGGACATACATATATTAATTAATCCTTTGTGTGAATTTTTCCATGTCAAACATTGTGCCTTATTTTATTAAAACTGTTCTGCTGGAATCCAATTCTATAATAAAGTCTCTGTAATGTTGAAAACAATGCACAGAACGGGAGAAAATATTTGTAAATCACTTATCTAATAATAATCTAGTAATCAACATATGAAAAGAATCTTACAACTCAATAATGATAAAACTCAATTAAAAAAATAGGTAAAGAACTCAAATAAACACTTCTCCAAAAGGAGATGTATAAATGGTCAACAAACACATGAAAAGATGCTCTACATCATTAAACATTAGCGACACGCAAGTCAAATGAGATACCACTTCACATCTAGTAGGTTGGCTATTAAACTAATACATACCAAATACCAAAAACAAACAAACAAACAAAAAACAACCACAACAAAATAAAACAGAAAGTAAGTGTTAGCAAGAATTATTGGCATGATTACGTGAAGTCAGAAGGCTCAAATGTTGCTGGTGGTAATGTAAAATAGTATAGACACTATGGCAAATAGTTTGCAGTTGCTCAAAAAGTTGACTCAGAAATTCTACCCCTCGGTACATTACCTGTGTTAGGGGTCCCCAAAATCATCTTCAGGTCTGATGTTTCACTAGGAGGATTCACGGGACTCAGCATATATTCATACTCACAATTATGACTTCTTATATCATAATGTAAAAGGATACAGAGCAAAATCAGCAAAGGGAAGAGACACATGGGGTGCAGACTACAAGAAATCAGAGGCAAGGTTTCCAAGTCTCCCAGTGAAATACCCTGGCTTGGCTGTGGTGAATACATTTAAAACAATCCTGCCAACTCCATCTTACCCACCCTGAGCTATGTAGGGCATTCTGTTCCGAGAACTTTGTAGTCTGAGACACCTGGCATCTTTGTAACCAATTTTCTGAGAAACAGGGCCCACTGGCCCATACATCCTGTACCTGCAACTGTGTGACTGCCTACCCCACATCCTGAGTGAAAAACAACTTTAAATAGAATTTTGTTGTTAGGCACCACCCCCTTCCCCTAACCTGCTCCTGCTTCTGTAATAATCTGCCTACCGCCCCCTGACTCTAGACTGATATAAAAATGTTGAACGCCCTTTGTTCTCAGCCGAGAGGTTTGAGCTCTAACTGACTCTCAGACGCCGGCATTAAAGTGGACTCTTAACAAACTCAGAGTGTGGCACTTCTGTTTAAACTCGCTTGGGCATAATACCAGGAGATACACACAAAACAGCAATGAATTATAAAAACACATGTGAAAATGTTGCCAGCCAAGAGCACTTAATAAAGACTAGCACCCAGGGTTTTCAATGGGGGTTGGTCATGTAGGCAGCCTCTGGTTGACATATACCAAATTTCCAGATTCCTAGAAGGAAATAAGGTGTCCATTAAAAACCGTATTATTTGCATAGTTTAGGAACAGTGAGCCACTCTTACCAGTTAGGGTAGTGGGAAACCTACTGAAATCCAAGTTTCCACATGCCAATAAAGGGCCTTTTAAAGCAGGCTTTGCAAAGCACAGCTGTCAGGCCTGTTAACTCTTTTTTGCACAATACCCAAGAGAATTGAAAACATGGGTATGCATAAACAATTTTACCCAATTGTTCACAGCAGTATTATTAATAATAGCCAAAAGGTAGAAATAGCCCAAACGTCCACTGACTGATGAATTGATAAACAAATGTGAGAGAGCTATATAGTGGAATATTATTCACCCATGAAAAGGATACATGTGACAATAAGGATGAATCTTGAAAATATGATGAGATGTGAAAGAAGCCAGACACAGAAGGCCACATGTTGTATAATTACATTCATATGAAATGTCCAGAATAGGCAAATGTGTAGACACATAAAGCAGACTAGTGAGTGCCAGTGAATGAGGGGAAGAAGGTGTTGGGAAAGGCTACTCTTAGGGGGTCGTGGAAATATTCTGGGGTTTCTTTTAGGGGTTCATGGAAATATTCTGGAACTGGATACTGGTAATAGTTGCACAAAATTGTGTATATACTAAAAAGAACTAGTTTATACACTTTAAAACTACTAAAATGATAAAATTTAATAGAAGAGACACATGGAGTATGTCTCTTCTCTGATAAAAATAATAATTATGTTTTATGGAGTGCTTAAAATGCCATGGGCCACAGAATGGGAGAAAATGTTTGCAAGTCATTTTCATGATACATGATACATATATAATCATATATCTATGAACTACCCAGTTTACAGTATTTTGTTATGACAGCACTAGCTGACCAAGACAGGGACTGTGTGATGTACTTTACACAGAATATCTCACTTAATCCTTAAAACAATCTTGTAAGATAAATCCCATAATATAATATAGCAATATAATAATTATTATACTAGATATATATAATAATATATAATAATGATAGATGATAATGCTGTGCTTTATCTCAATTATAATCTATTAAGGGATGTTAATAGAGCCTTTGAGTTAAATGTAAACAAGTATATGTTCGGTGAATTTAATTGGTGTATTTAAAAATGTTCACCTGGGGAAACATGGCGATACCCTATTTCTACAAAAAATAAAAAAAGTAGCCAGGCATGGTAGTGCACACCTTTGGTCCCAGCTTCTCAGGAGGCTGAGGCAGGAGTATCACTGACTCCCAGAAGGTCAAGGCTACAATGAGTTATGATTGTGCCACCGCACTATAAGCCTGGGTGACAGAGCGAGATCATCTCAAAAAATAAACAAACAATTAAAATTAAAACAGGTAACGGAGACTGTTGTGAACTGCTATGAACTTAATTGTGTTCCCCTAAAATTCAGCTGTTGCAATCCTGACCCCCAGTATTCCTATATTTAAAGTAGGGAAGTAATTAGGGTTAAATGAAGCCACGGGGTGGAGCCTTTCTCTGACAAGATATTGTCTTCATAAAAGGAGACACCAAAGAGTTCTCACTCTCTCAGGCACCTGAGGACACAGCAAGATGATGAGAGCCCCTCATCAGAAAGGGAGTCAGGTGGCACCTTGATCTTGTTTTCCTCAGCCTCCAAAACTGTAAGTAAACAAATTTCTCTAGTTCAAACTACCCAATTTATGGTGATTTATTATGATAGCTGTAACTGACTAAGACAGGGACTGTGTAATGTGCTTGGCATAGAGTAGCTCACTTAATCCTTAAAACAATCTTGTAAGATAAATCCCCTTGATATTCCCTTTTTAACATAAAGCCTAAGAAGAATAATTTGCTAAAGTAACAGGTAGGACTTTAACAGAGGTTGGTAACTTTAAAATCCATGCTCTTAATCATACTCCATACTGCCTCACATTATAATGATGGTATGAAGAAATTTTCAAATTATAAGGATATAGGCTCCTGGTTTTTACTTTTTTTTACATATACAATTTACCCTTTTATGTATGTATTTTTACAATTTATTTTCCTTTTCTTATGTTGTTTTTCAGTAGCTGCTTCCTTTAGAAGGTTTTTAGAAACATGCAGTTTTCTGCTGGGTACATAAAGCCAATGCTTTATTCCTCTCTTGTTGCAGATCACCCTAAAGCAACAAGTAGAATGTAAAAGGGAAGTGAGAGCTCTATCATAGATAAAACAAGGATATCTAAAACCTTGAAACACGAAATATGTAGAAAGCTGCCAAATACTGCTGAAGTCTAATTGGAGTTGATAAAGATCTTAAAAGCACTTGAATACGTCAATAAAGCAATATCATACAGTTCTCTAAAGCAAGTTGCACAATCAATGTTAAGAATACTCTAAAACTGGGCCGGGCATGGTGGCTCATCCCTGTAATCCCAGCACTTTGGGAGGCCAAGGGAGGAGGATCCCAGTACTTTGGGAGGCCAAGAGTTCAAGGTTACAGTGAGCTATAATAGTGCCAGTGCACTCTAGCCTGGGTGACAGAGTGACACCCTATCGCTAAAAAATAACATAAAATTTACATAAATAAAGGATTTAACATCTTCCCAGTATCACTCCTAACACCAACCCGAATGAACACAGGTTGAGTAAGCTCCAAATAGCTGTCTGTGGTTCTGTTCTGGTCGGTTTTCTCATTGAGTACTGCTTGCCTACAATTGTCTTGTCTCTGGGGCTGAGTACTTGTTTGGCTTGGCTTTGTCTTTGGTCCATGGGTTTCTTGGCATTGGTTGCCTGACCTACTCCACAGGTGCTATCTTCCTCTTCCACTCTTAGGTTCTTTTCTGGCATAGCATACAACTCACAGGCAGCCCAGCCAGTGAAGCATTTCCAGCCCCAACCCTTCCCCATTTGGCTCTTGCTTATATAAAGTCACATCATTTCCTAGGGCTACATATAGATTTGTCTGCAGAAAAGTGTGAAGAACACAGTTTTGGAATCGTAAATGTCTGAGTTTAAATCCCAGCTCCTCTATGTCTAGATATGAGATATTGGAACCATTACTTATATTCTATGAGTCTCACTTGCTTTACAAATAGTACTAAATCATATTTATTAATAATACTGATTTTTTCAAAAAGATTGTTGTGAAATTTAGAAAACAATCAAAGTCCCAACACTCTGCTTGGCCAATAGGGGGAGCCCATTTCAATAGCGTGATCACTACTACAATTACTGGATTGCCAGCTCTATTATGATTATTATTTATAGTTCTGTAGAAGGACAAAATCCACAATGGTAGTAAAAATAGCTAACATTTACAGGGCATGTCTCCATGACAGCCTTCTCACTAAGTGCTTTACGTGCATTGTCTCATTTCAACCACGAAGAAGGTATTATCATCATCTGGATTTTACAGATCACAAATCTAAGACTTTGTGAACAGTTAAGTTCCTTTCCCAAGGCAATATGCCTAAATGACAGAGCTGAGAAAAAAAATCCAGGTCTGTGAGAACCTAAAGCCTACTCTTTGTATATTTAATTCAGATTTCTTTTTTTCTATAATTATTTCATTATCTCTCAGCATTCCCATTTTACATGTGAGACAATTGATTAGGTTTAGGACATGCTACCCCAAAATATGGCACTTTGTCATTTCAGCAAACAGCAGAAGCAGGAAGATCTCTCTAATCTCCTCCTGTGGTTCTCCCCTGAAGCAGGATATAAAAACATTTTCTGACCTTCATCTAAAGCAGGTCATAAGACCTGCATTCCAGAGGGGTCCTCCCTATATCCAGAGGAAAGGAATGAAGGCCTGTTCGTTCACATGCTCTAAGAAGCATGTGAACAAACAGGCTGTGCTAAGTTTCTCCCTGTTTATTTCCTTTAGATCATACCCTGTTTTGTCTAATCATATCTCTACACGGCTTTCACCTCTTCATCAAACGTAAACATAAAAGTAGTTTTTCTTGTGTTTAGAAAAAATGCAAACCATTTCCCCTCTGCTTTCACACCACAGCAGTCATCAACACAGAAGACTTTTGTGACCAAATTTGTGTCGGGGATGGGAGTTTCTTCCTACCACCAAGTGACCAATGAATTCTGCAGCAGATACCATTTTGAATCTATCTGGTCAGATCTCACAGGCTAAAGACTCAGTTCCCAAAGTTGCTCCCCCATTTCAGATATCAGTGGCAAATTTGGGTCTCTGGAACTTCTGTCTGACTGGTTTCAAGTTGGGGTTCCTATGACCCATTTTGGGTTCAGTGAATTTGCTAGAGTAGCTCAAAAATATAGGGGAACACAATATTTGCTAGTTTATCATAAATGATATTTTAAAGGATACAGATGAAGGTATGCATAGGATGAGGTATGGGGGAAGGGACATGGAGCTTCTATGCCCTGCCTGGGTGAGCCACCCTCCAGGACCCTCCATGTGTTCAGCTTTCTGGAAGCTCTTTGCACCCTGTCCTGTTGGGTTTTTATGAAGGCTTCTTTACATAGGCATGACTGATTAAGCCAGTGGCCACTGGTGATCAACTTGACCTTCAGTCACTCTTCTGTCCCCAAAGGTTGGAAGTTGGGGCTGAAAGTCCCAGTCCTCTAATCATGCCTTTGTCTTTCCTGTGACCAGCCCCATCTTGAAGTGGTCAGTCAACATTAACATACAAAAAGACAGCACTTTAGAGATTCCGAAGATTTTATGAATTATATGCCAGGACATGGGATGAAGACCAAACATATATTTTACAGTATTTTACATCCTGTTTCTTTGGGTCTTCATTTCTTGAGGCTTCAGCATTATATAAAACTTAAATAAATGTGTATGCTTTTCTTTTGTTAATCTGTTTTTCTATTACAGGGTTCTTAATCATGAACTCTGCAATGGGTGAGAAAAAGATGTTACCTTTTCTCCTCTATACTATATAACAGAATTTTATCTCCCTATGGCAACTAGCACATTGCTGGGCTTTCAATAGGTATTCAAGTAATAATTTATTTTGGTGGCTACATATTTTTAAATTGAAATTAATATCACCATATAACAATGCACAAGACATTTTTTAAAAAATCACTTATAATTTCACCTCTTTAACAGATACTTTTGGTATATTCCCTTCCAAGGTTTTGTAGTTCAACTATAAAAGTAGGTATGATAACAATGTGCACACAATTTTATTTCAAGTGTTGCACTGCTAACAACTTTGCATATTTCTCTAGAGCCCCCGTAAACTGCATTTTTAATGGATGTATATTCAGTAAATGCTGAATGATGATTCATCTATCATTAGCAGCCAGAGCAGATGAAACCAGCAGCCCTCTGATAAACTAAGCCATAAATAACATTTTTTAAAAAGTCATAATATAATGAAAATTTAAAAAAATGGTTGCATATTCATATGCTCAAAAATATTTGTACCATATGCAACTGGTAGATAGGCTTTATCCCTAACTAATGGTAGGGCTTGTACAAGGTATTTATTGCCCTTGGTGGCCTTTGAGCCTTTCTTATAGAATGAACTAGAATTTATATTCTCCCTGAGGTTTCTACAAGTTTTATTATAATTTTACTATGAGTATTGCCCAGTCCCAGTTCTGATGCTCAGCAGATGGGCGACTAGACAAGTTCTCTAGCATATAAAGAGGTGATACTAAATGAGTAATTCCCCTTCTGCCATGTTAGTCTTCTCTGCGTTCAGCATTTCTGGTTTGAAGAGTGGTGCTGATGGAAACCCCTTTCTTGCGTGTTCAGAGACATTGTCACCATCCTAAACAGCCTCCAATTCTCAATGGAGGCTGTTTAGGATGGTGACAGCCATCTTCCCTTCTTCTTCCCTTCTTCTTCTAGAAAAGTAGGGGATCTGGAATATATCTTATCTAAAGTCTTATGCTAAATCTGACCCCAAAAATATCTATTTGTGGCTGGTGTCTGTTTTCATATCTTTTAAATTAGATTCTACCATTTAAAAGAAAAAGACAGACTCATAGCTGCTATTAAAAAATCAGGAGCTTTTGTAACACTCCAGCATTCATAGGAGGCAGAAACTGGCTGAAACTCACTACGTGCTGACTGTGTTGGATTACGTCTGCACCGACCGAAGTCCTCACCAGAGTCTCCATCATCATCTATTGTCTTCTACCTAGCCAGCTTCACTTATTTCTTTCCATTTCTGGCCCCTGTAGGCATCTGGGTTTGTGACCCTCTTGCTCTGTGTAACACTATGTTGCCTGAAGAAATCATCAAAAACTGACAATGATTCTGAAGACCGGTGCTTCAAACAGTTAATTCAGAGAATATTGGATCCCCACTTTGGGCTGATTGACCCTGACTGGAATCCAATTCCCAATTCTACTAGTTTCATACCCCTGCCATTTTATTGATTTAATGCACATTGTACCTGCTAGATAAAGCTGACTTCTCTGCTTTGAAGCTTGGGGTCAAGCACATTTTCATGCTGTACACTAAAAAAGGAAGACATTGGCCTTCTTCGAGAGGGAACAACTCCCTGTGGAGTGTCTGGAAAGCCTTTGCCACAAGCAAAGGTTAAAATAGAGCTGTTCTGCGTGTTTACTTTGCATAAATTATCACTCAGAAAGCATTTTCCTTTGTAACAAATTTTATGAAATTATTCATCAGAGGTAGAAATGGCCTCAATTAGATAAAAGAAATGAGGCATTTAATTAATTTGTGACAAGTTCGAGGGTGCCCAGAAAAATAAAATCATATCTAAAATTAGCTGAAGACAGACCACAAGATTGGACACTTTCCCCATATTAAAAAAAAAATGCAATTGACACCTGTTAACACTTGTCTTTTATCTGTCTAGTAACAAAAAAAATTAATTTCCTTAGTCAAAGCAGGAAAACAAAAGAGCGGGTTATAACTACACAGAGCTTTCAGGAAAAGGAAATTGCACTAGTTACGGAAACAAGAAATTCTGGGTGCAGCCATCAGTATTAAAATACAACAAAAGCCAGAATAAAGTTGCCACAACAACGCATAATTAAAATTATTCCTGACTGCTTTTTCTTTTTCCTCTCCAATTGTTACTTACATTTGGCCAAGATAAGCAACCTGTAAAATGCTTTACACATGCCCTATAGAAGATGGTTGCCATTAAATTACCTGGAGTTTTCTGAGGCCTGCAAAACTAAGAAAATCACTTTCCCAGACTGCACAAAACCGAAATTTTTCACATGTAAAGTATGTGATTGTGATGCCCTGAAACACTCATAAGACATTTTCATTAGATATTAGATAGCATATTCTATATTTACTAACTGTGGTTCTAACTAATATTATACCTAGTGGTAATAATTTATTTTTAATCAGTGCCTTTTTGAAAGGAAAAGTAATGATATCTATAGAGTGACAATTTAAAATGTTAACAGAGGGTTTCATTAATAAGCAGTAAGTAGGGAAACATGCATTGTGGAGTTTATTCTTATTTTTTTATTTTTGTGTTTGAGACAGGGTCTTGCTCTGTCACCCAGGCTGGAGTGCAGTGGCACAATTTCAGTTCACTGCAGCCTCCACCTTCCAGGTTCAAGTGATTCTCCTGGCTCAGCCTCCGAAGTAGTTGGGAGTACAGGTGCATACCACTACACCTGGCTAATTTTTGTATTTTTAGTAGAGATGAGGTTTCACCATATTGGCCGGGCTGGTCTCAAACTCCTGACCTCAAGTGATCCACCAGTTTTGGCCTCCCAAAGTGCTGAGATTATAGGTGTGAGCCACCACACCCAGCCAAATTGTGGAATTTAACTGATTAATTTTTAAAAACATTTTTCAATATGTGAAATTGTTCATCTTACAGAATTGGAAAGGAGACTGGTCTGGAAGTCTGGCATAAATCTTTAGCCTTCGGTGGACGATATAAACTCCTGTAATTGTGGGGATTAGGTTTCAGTAGTTCCCATCCTCCACTGCACATTACGACAACCTGAGGGAACTTTGAAAATCCCTGGTTGTACTCCTACCAATCAAATGATAACCATAAACCAGGAGTGAGACCCATGTATCAGTATTTTTTAAAGCCCCCTAGATGATTCTAATGTACAGGCAATGTTGAGAATCACACTGTACTAATTATAAATTCAGGTCTCTTTCAAGAATTAAAGATAAAACAAACTTACAAATATGTTTTTTACTCTAAAAAAATGGTTATTTTTACCAATAAAATCTGGTTTTGTATGTTGTAAATGCAATATGCATTTTTGCTGGATTTTCATCAAATGTTAAGGCTTCATTTGTGATGATCTGGCTTAAAAACTCAGCCACTGTGGTCTAAATGAAATTTACTGGCAGTGGAGGGGGAATGGTCTATGGGATATCTGAGAAGAGATATATCATGTATTCTGAAGATGCAAGTAGTAACAGGCATTAAAATATTTACATACATTTCTGCAATGCAATATCGAGACAGGAAATCATCCATACATGATTGGGTTTACACTTAAAAGTTCTCTTATTACAATATTTTACAAAGGAATGGAGAGGTTCCTTTTTCAAACAGATTTTCAACATAAAAACTTCATTTGTTTGCTTATTATAGGATAATAACGTTTTCCCAATAGGAAAAAAATTCTATCATTTTCTTCTGGGCTGTGTGTGTGCGTGTGTGCATGCATGTACTCTCTGGGTTGGAGGGAATGGATTGCCCTTCTAGGAAAGCACATTTCATGACTCCAGATTTAAGGTTTTGAATATTCATGATGTGGGATATCAGGCCACAGTGTTAGAGCCTCAGGCCCATACCAATGGGCTCCTTTATTGAAACTTCAGTTTTGTCACTGAAGTGATTGCTCAGCTCCCAGAGCTTCTGCACAGCAGCTGGAGATAACCTAATTCTCTAAAATCTAGAGAATGTATTTCCTCCAAAAATGGGCAAAGTCTCTTATGGTTTCCTTTATTCCTATCTTTCCCAATAATTATAATCATTTCTTGTGGGCCATATGGGTTACCTTTCATGTTGTATTTGGATGTAAATGATTACCTTTTGTTGGAAACCCCATTTCCCTTTAAAAAATGCCATTGTATCATCAGCAAATGAAGATATCTTGTCATCATTAGTTTTTCAAGGTAAATAGTAAAGCTCAGAATCACATATTTTAACTTCATGTCACTAGCTTTCACTTTGAAATAACAGTAAATAACTATGAGATTAACCCATTGCAACTTTGCAATATACTACAGGACAATCTTAAAGATAATGTATTTGATCAGCTTCCTAATCTGAAGGCAATTTGTTAAATTATTATTTTGTTTTCTCAGCACCCAAAAGAACCAAGAATAGAATGGATTGGTATTATATAAAACAAGTAATCATTTTTAAATTCTACTATATATCAAAATGACTGCCTGGGCAGTAATATTAAAATATCATAGATTATTGGATTATTTTCAGACTCATTTCCTAGCTTAAATTATAGCTAAATATTTGCTACCTTACTTGCAAATGCTTCAGCACAGAAAATCTAGTTGGAGTTGTGAAAATTCAAACAATTTTAACCTATTTAAACATATCAAACAAAAGTACGCTGTAATTCCAGCAGTTAGGGAGGCTGAAGGGGAAGGATCACTTGAGCTCAGGAGTTTGAGGTTGCAGTGAGCTATGATCAAGACACTGCACTCCAGCCTGGGTGACAGAGCATGACCCTGTCTCAAAACAAATAAAAGAAAAGAAAAAAGAGCATCAAACAATATTTAATATTTAATATTTTTGAATTTAAATTCCTATAATTTCAAGCAAAAGCAAAACACAAGGATATTTACCAAATGGTAGGTGAAGTTTTTTGTTTTGCTAAGACAGGGTCTCATTCTGTTGCCCAGGCTGGAATGCAGTGGCATGATCTTGGCTCACCTCCTGGGCTCCAGTGACCATCCCACCTCAGCCTCCTGAGTAGCTGGGACTACAGGTATGCATCACCATGCTCATCTAATTTTTTGTGTGTTTTGTAATAGAGATGGAGTTTTTCCATGTGGCGCAGAATGTTCTTGAACTCCTGAGCTCAAGTGATCCACCAGCCTTGACCTTCCAAAGTGCAGGGACTACAGGCATGAGCCACTGTGCATGGCCTGAAGTTTATAATTACACACATATACACGTACACATACACAAAATCTAGTGCTTCCCCATGCCAGTTACACTTCTGAGCACTTTGAAAATGTTAACTCAAATTTCATTACAATTTATTGAACATTTATTTTACAGGTGAGGAAACTGACGCACAGAGACCATCAGAGACTTGTCCAAGCTCATACCAGGAAAGATGAAATTTAAATTTAGGTAGGTTGGCTCTGGAATCGACATGTTCTTTTATTTTCTCCCCTAGCATTTTGTTATAAAAAATTTTAAACATGCAGCAAAATTAAAAGAATTGTAATTTAGCACCCATCTACCTACTCATATAGATTACAGCAGTATTTTGCTATGGCAGTAGAAATTAAATAACCATAGGTAGATCACCTGAGAAACAAACTGTTGCATTTTTCATTTGCAATGAAATGTCCACCCTACTCTACCTCCCCAATATTACATAAAGTGGGCAAACTACGTGGTCTGATGTGATGATGCAAGACACCTGTGAAAAGCTGTGAAAAGCAAATTGTTCATCAGCTGTGAAAAGCAAATTGCAAATGTGACTTCAGAGTCAAATAATAATACTAAAAATCAATACAGCCGCCTCCACATGCTGATTCATATTTTAGAGCACCTTTCTTACAGTTAAGAAGACATCCACATTCATCATGTTTCCTTATGTCATCATGCTACTATTTTCTCAGAAATGACAACGGAGTATTGACTGAGTGGATGGAAACCAGGCAAATTTCACTGATCATAGTGTTGGGCATAAACCATAGAATGTATTAACACAAAATACATTCTATTGTGATGTCCAGGCATTGTACATTATGACACTGGGTTTTCCCCTTATTCTGTAAAGTATATTTTAAAAATGGTCTTCTATAGTCATTTGGCTATTCTACTAGATTAATAGATGTCTAATCGCTAACAAAGAAGATGAGAACTTTACACTTAGTGTTTTATAAAGCCTGCATATATGTGTGTATGTGTGTGTGTATATATATGTGTGTGTGTGTGTATATATATATATATACATATGTATGTCTCTATATAAAGTGCAACA
The DNA here is from genome assembly GCA_963573385.1 of Cacajao melanocephalus. Taxonomy (NCBI): domain Eukaryota; kingdom Metazoa; phylum Chordata; class Mammalia; order Primates; family Pitheciidae; genus Cacajao; species Cacajao melanocephalus. The sequence goes on along the minus strand of CAUYLG010041010.1, from coordinate 101,558 downwards.
CTTTCTTTAGAACTCAGATTAAATATATGTCTAATATAATAGTCCAGTTATCTTTGATCCTATCATCACTCACACAGTCTTTAGACCACCACTTGAGATGGTTAAGGAAAATGTATATTAATGTTCTGTAAGAAACATAGTTTTCTTAAGACTTAAACTTCAAATGTCATTATCTATGGCCAACTTTAATAAAATATATTACATATTAAAATACTGTACTTAACATCCCTCATTTCATTTTCTATAAATGTTCCTGTCTTATAAAAATGTGAACCTATTAATGTATTTTAAAAGTGAATCTTATGGTCCATATCTAAATCCATATTTTATGAGAGTTGGAATAGTAATCTGTTTTTTAACAAGTCCTGCAGGTGATTTCAATGCCTGTTAAAGAGAACCACTGTTCCAGCCTGTACCCTATGAAGTTCTTCCCACAAAGGATGCCAGTTTTGTCACACTGCATTAGTTAATCCATTTTATCCTTTGTTTTACCTTCTTTCTCCTATTTTCTCTTCTTTCTTGGGCCATTGGAAATCATTTTTGCTGTATTTTTAAAATTGATTTTACTTTTAGAGTCATATCATACTTTAAATTTCTACTATCTATTTTATTGTTATTTACTTTAAAGGGGTCTTGAAGTGGTATTATGTATAAGATGATGTGTGTTCCAGATCAACTTTTTTTTTTTTAGATGAAGTCTCACTCTGTCACCCAGGCTGGAGAGCAGTGGCAGAATCTCGGCTCCCTGCAACCTCTGCCTCCCGGGTTCCAGCAATTCTCCTGCCTCAGTCTCCCCAGTAGCTGGGACTACAGGTGTGCACCACCACGGCTGGCTAATTTTTGTATTTTTAGTAGAGATTGCGTTTTACCATGTCAGCCAGGCTGGTCTTGAACTCCTGACCTCAAGTGATCCACCTGCCTCGGTCTCCCAAAGTTCTGGGATTACAGGCATAATTCACCACGCCTGGCCCAGACCACCTTAATCTTGAAAAGAGGCCTACTTCTTTTTTCTCATCTCTTCTCTAATAATTATATGGAGATTTTCTAGACTCAAGTTTCCTTTTTCCTGCTTTCTTTATATTTACCCTACCATCTTTTAAACACATTTTGTAGTGTAATATTTAGCTCTTTTATTTTCATTTTTTGGTCAAATAAACACATAGATGGCTATGTTGTTTTCCTCTCAGAATAGCTTTTGCATTTTCTGCCAATTTTGATGTATTGGTTACTTGTAAACCACTGATAACTGATAGTAACCATGATTGCAATTTTGTTTTCTTCTTTCATTCAATGTTTATTTAAGTTAATAACTTCTTTATGATTTTTTTTATCTACTATAACTTCTAGTTTTGGGCTCCCATGCTAATATGTTACATGTGGAATTTCTAGATTCGTAAATACTGAAAGTTACTGAAGAGTTCTTCGTCCCATAGTACTCTATATTATTTATAATTAGGAACTAACTTATGATTGTTTCACATGAGCAAGTTCCATCTTCTTTGAGATTTGATTGTAAGTTAAAAACGAAGAATAATTATACCCTCCAACTAAATACACTTCTTATAAAAATCAAATGAGCTAATGGATATGAAAACCATAAACACATTTTAAAAGGCTAGGTGGTTTTTTCCATCTCATGTAAGCTATTATATTCAGTGATGCACAGACGTTGCAATATACACTCATACTGTACCATAACATCTCTAATTTATGTACTCATTCATTCAATCTTAGCTCTGCACCAGGTACTATATTAGGCATACCTGACGCAAATATGAAGGGGAAACCACTTCTGCTGTGCTCTTGTGAAATGCACAATGGATGATCTTAAGCAATTTACTAAACCTTCTCTGTGCCTCTGTTTCCTCATCTGCAGATTTAGGATAATAAGAATAACTTACAGTGCTGTGATAATTGAATGAGATACTACTTGTAAAACCCCTGGAACTTGAAATGAAACTCCCATTTCATGTGAAGACTTATACAAATTTCCAGAAGAGCACATTCCTGAGAGTATTAAGAAAGGCCACTCTAGCCAAGATAACTGGGGCTTACAGTTGAAATCTACTTTGATACCACATTTCCTTTGAAAAGACAGACAAGAGATTGCTGCATTTGGAACAAACTACACGAGAAATCCCTAATGGTTTCATAATGTACTAACGTGGTCAATTTGTGCTGGAAAACTATTTTTTGTCCCTAACTATATCCTTCCACAGAGTGCATATGCACATGAACAAGTGTGTGAACATGTACATCCACACCATGTGCTTCAGCCTCCAGGTAAGATTAATCATACTGCCCTTTCTCAAGAACACTTTCCTTTTCTGGAGGGAACTCACCCAAAAGATGTCCTAGAACACTTTAAACCTGGGGGTAAATGCTATCCTAACCCTCACACCTTGATAGAGAGCATCTACTACATTCAAACTGTTTCAAATTTTGCCTAATTATCTGCATGCCAGAGGGCACAAGGAGGAACAAGTAGCCATAGCTTATGGAAGAAGTGCAGTTAAGCCTCACCAACTTTGGCTGAGCACAGCATACATGCGTCATTGTCTCAGTATGATGAAGAAAATATACTATGTCACATTTGTTAATTTGGGTCTACAGAAAAATCATTTGTGGCTTCATCCACATGGATAGATAGTCGCAATGTTGGTTTGTTCTTTTCCTTACATGTCCTTGTATTCCCAAAGTGGACATATGCTCTTTCCTGATCATCCACTCTGGTTTCCTTTGGTGGCATTACCTCTTCATTCATGGGCGCTGTCACAGTAGGGTATAAATCAAGATGCCTAACTCTCCTCTAACCAATGGGTGGGCACTGGCACATCATTCAGAATAAGTCAATCAGGCACTGTGCTCTCTAAGATTTTGGATCCTGAGCAATAATACAGAGATAGAAAACAATAAAGCTTAGAGCTTATTCATTCTACTGGCCAGGTTTTCATGAGAATGCTGTTGATTTTATTGTTACCTAATACCTTTCCCTCTACCCAGCTTCTTTCCTCTGAATCTGGCTCTCTAGGTTCTCCATAATTTTGGAAAACTTCTGTTAACTTCTCCGTCAATTCCTTTTTCACTTAAACTCTCCAGAGTCAGTTTCAGTTACTTGTATCCTAAAAATCCTAACTACTTACATTGATTCAAAAGTAATTGCAGGTTTTGCCATTACTTTTAAATGGCAAAAGACCCCACAATTACTTTTGCACCAATCTAATAATTAAGGATTCCTGAAAACAACCATGAAAGAAGAATCACAAGATGAGGGCTTAAATCTCAGAGTGTTTATGATTTACTAAGTTATTAACCATGTTGAGCCCCAGTTAGCTCATTTGTAAAACATGGGTGAGGCTGAGGATTCTATTGCTGCTGTCTGGCCCTATGAAGCATTTGTGAGAATGCTATGGATGTGCTCTCCCCATTGCCCATCTCCCAGTATAGCTCTGGCTCAAACCATTCACAGAGAAAGCAAAACACAAACTGGATAAGTGGATCTTCAGAACCTTCTGAATTGCAGCTTAAAGGCCCTTTCCTCTATGATATCCCATGCTGGGGGGAAAATCACTGCATTTTCATTGGCAATGCTCACCACTTTGTGCGCTATTATCCTCACTTACGTCTTCTCCCTTGTTTCACCTCATCGCCTGTGCTAAAGTTCCACAGAGGTATCATCTGTCTGATTTATTTCTTATTTCCAGGACCTAGATCAGTAACCATAACCAGTCTCTACTCAAAATATACTGGATGCATTTTACAGAGTGGCTATGCCTGCCTATGTCCACTCTACAGATGCTAAGTTGGGCAAGAAGGCCTCAAGCAAAGGGTAAGAAAAATTTCTATATATGTTTTAATGAAAATAAGGGAGTATCAGATGTAACTCATATCCCAGTGGTTCTATTTAAAACAGAAAGATTTAAGTATGGCATATGAAAAGATTTTACCAAAGATACTACTACCTCAGTGGTAAAAAAAAACACTGCTATAAAGCATTCTTTCATCTATAAGCAATTTCACCTGATCCCCCACTTCAACCACTTTGGACAAGCTACACAAAATCTGGATGAAAAAACAAAAAGAGAAAAATAAAGATACAGACAGAAAACAAACCAAAAACCAGCCCAAACATGTTCATTCAGGTGCATAGGTGAAAATAATTCCTACTGGATTCTATTATTATAGTCCCTGATAGAAACTGTTTGCTAAATGAAATTTCTTTCATTTTCATCAGAATTTACGGCCAATTTGAGGGAAGATTTAATTGAATATCTTACACTGTAGGGAAGATGAATAAGTAAACTAAAGCAAACTCTTGGAATTGATCCATATAGATGATAAAATCTTTTCTCTCTGGTGTGTGTGTGGGGGTGTGTGTGTGTGTAAGTATTTGCCAAGGGAGTTTATTTTAACTCTATCTCAGTGAATCAGATGACAGGCTAATTTCAAACAACTTAGAAACAAGTATTTCTACAAGGCAAAAATATATCAAGAGTCCTTCCTTGCAGGAATGTAAAAAGAGAAACAGAAAAAATCCATGAAGAGGTCAAAGAGTCTCTAATCTGAGATTCAACTTTTTTACATTGTTGGAAATGATGAAAACCTGTGGATTTCACATTTGCTTACAAACCAAATCATGCATTCCTTGGTCACCCTCTATTAGAAGGATAATACTGTGACACACAAGGACCTGGAATTCTTGCCCTATCTCTTCTTATAAATATATAACCTTAAGTAAAGGACTTAACTTCTGGATCACAGTTTTATTATCTCTAGAATGAGAGAACTGGACATGATGATCTCATAGGGTTATAATATCTCTAATTTTACCTTTGAAAATAATAGTCTAAGAAGGGCTTTGTAACTGTGAAGGATTTTACATATGTGCTAAATTTCCAGTTCAAGAGTTGCGTTGCCTTCAGGCACCACGTCTACTGCTTGTTGTATAATTTCTCTGTGGCTCAGTAGTGCATGCACTTCATGAAAGTGGAATGATTGGGGTAGGCAGAGGGACAGGTTCATGTTCACAGATACTCAGAGTCATAGACAGCTTGCCATTCCATCTGTCTGGTGCAGCATTATGAGAGGAGACATCATCTGCTTCATCAACTCACCCAGTGGCAGGAGCCTGCATAGCTACTCTGAATTTGTGCAGAGATTCAGCTGTATAGTACCAACCATGTCTAAAATGATAATAATCAAAATACTACTGTTGATAAAGAATCAGTCCTATGAGGCTAAGCCAGATAATCATTAACATCTTTAGGCAATAAATATGATTCAGTGTCCAAGGCTTGCTCAAGACGCTATGTTGGTGAAACTACTGAATTCACATATTGTTAATTTCCATCCCAAACTGGTCCAAACCCAGTAAATAAAAGTGCACGAAATTCACCTGAAGCACACTGTACTAGCCATTCGGACACTAAGCGCTCCCTGACAACCCTTTGGAGTAAGCAGGGGACCAATTCTGAGGTCAACTGAGTTATTCTCCAAATGTCAGTTCCAAACAAATACTGAAATCAACCAAAAAAGACTTAGGTGTAAATCTATTCTCACTTTACACCTGACTTTTACAAGTTCAAGTGAGTTGCACTTGAAAATGTCAGGTAGAATTTTTTTATGAAGTTGCACATGACTTCTGGGGGCTCATATCTAGTCTGAAGTGGTATTTGACAATGCAGTGCAGCATTCAGGAAGGAACTGAGTGAAGAACAGCCAAGTGCCTAGGAGACAGAGTGCCAGATGTGAAACCATCACAAAAACACATCAGATGTGTCTTCCTGCAAATTAACAATGGTAGAAATTTCCACTCCAAAGCCTTCCCAACAAGTCTTAGTCCTCAGTAATCCGAAGCTATACCCTGAGGGTGTATTTTGGGACTGAGTGATTAGATTTGGTGACATTTTAAAAGATCATCATCAAATTCTCCCAAGCATTAAGCTATTCTCCCAATTATAAATTAAATACCTGGGACAGGTATACTAACAATTCCAGCTTCTTTGAGACAGAGTCTCACTCTGTTGCCCAGGAGGAGTACAGTGGTGCGATCTTGGCTCACTGCAACTTCTGCCTCCCGAGTTCAAGCAGTTCTCTGCCTCGGCCTCCCAAGCAGCTGCAATTACAGGTGCCCACCATGACACCTGGCTATTTTGTGTGTGTGTGTGTGTTTGTAGTAGAGATGTGGTTTCACCATGTTGGCCAGGCTGTTCTTTAATTCCTGACCTCGGGTGATCCGCCTGCCTTGGCCTCCCAAAGTGCTGTCCAGGCTCTTAAAACATACTCTGCCATGTAGAAATGGCTATTTTCACATTTACATATTTTTGCTTTTTATATCTTAAAAGAATGCCTAAATAGCATGATTAAACAGATATGAGGCCAGGAGCTAAGTAACTTCAACTCTTTTATTGAAACACATTCTAGTTGTACTGACTTGGAAATACATGTAGACATCTGACTGGCAAAGAACACTAGCACTGAAACTTAATTTTTAAAAAAATTAATCACTACAAAGAACAGCTTCCTATTTGTAAAATAAGTAAAAGGCTCGCTGCCTTCGCTGTGGTCACTCTGAGCTCTAGACCCTTAGAATGCTGCGTGGTCCACATGAAGCCAATTAGTCTCTAAAACAGAAACCCTCAACATAAAGTGCCTTGCAAAGTTCCAGACTCAAGTACAGCACAGACTTAATCAGAACCCCAAATATATAAATGGAAGGGAAAAGGAAGAAAAAATTAAATATTGAGGTGTCTCCTATGTACTGACCCTATGTATTAGCTTATTCAGTTTTCCTATCACCATAAAAGATATTTTCTTTACAGAATAGTAAAAGTATGGATTTTATAACCTACCATGAAGTAATACATTCTGTTGACAACCTCTCCTGACATCAGTCCCATGATTATTTCTGTAACATCAGAGCATTATAGATGCTATAGGCAGTTACTATATAGATAAGCCACAGTATTTTCATTTACAAGTGTGATGATTAATTTCATATGTTAATTTGGCTAGGCTATCGTACCCAGTCATTTAGTCAAACATCCGACCAGATGAATGTTGGTAGGTGTTTTTTAGATGTGAGTAATGTCTAAATCAGTAATGTAAAGCAGGTTGCCCTGGAACCTGTGGGTGGGCCTCATCCAATCTGTTTAAAGTCTTAAAAGACTGAGATCCCTGAAGAAGGAATTCTCTCTCCAGACTGCCTTTGGATTCCAAAACTGTAACATCAACTCTTCCCCGAATCCCCAGCCTGCCAGCCTCCCTGTGCAATTCAGACTTGACAGCCCTCACAACTGCATGAGCCAATTCTTTAAAATAAATATCTTTTTCTCTCTCTTTCTATGCATCCTATCAGTTGCTTCTCTGAAAAACCATGACTAATTCGAGTGATGAAGAACTTCACCTTGCTTAAGATAAAATATGTACTGTCTGATACAGCTGCAAAGACTGAAGAGCTATTGTCTTTGGCTGTCTGTATTTTCAGGTCGGCTCTTCCTTGTGGACATAAACATGGTCACAGACAACTGCAACCTGGCATTCTGCCACCCCAAACATGATAATGAGTAGGTACATCTCCTTTCCACATAGATTCAGTATAAGTTTGAAGATGGATTTTGAGTGGTCATACCTTCATCTCTTTAATTTTGGGAGACAGAGAAAGATGCTTGGAAAAAAACAAATGTACTGTTGAAAATAGGACAAGTATTGTTCGCTATTGCAAAAGCAGGAGAAATGGTCACTGAGCAGGCATACTATAGACATTCTCTACACAGCCCAGAGAACTCAGCTAGTACTCAGTACTATAGGCTGTCTTTCCGGGAGCATATGCATTATCTCCTTCATTACACTAAAAGTTATTGAAAAGACAATTTTTTAATAGCTTGTTGCATTTCCCATGGCAACAAACACTACAAGTTCTAAATTTGCCAGCCCTCTTCTTAACACAAGTCTAGATGCATAAATTCAAACACCATTGATTACACAGGGTGAGCTTTGGCAAGTGATATATAAAACTGAATGAACAGTAGAATAATTTTATTTTTAAATTAACAACCTTCCCTTCCTAAGTATTCACATACTTTATTAAATGTCACCCATTGATGGCAATTAACTTACCAAATGGCTATCTTAAATTGGAACGCTCCAGATAAAGTTTGGTTTCTAGAATGCAAATAATTCACGAGACACAACTCTTCTGAAATGAATGTAAGCCATTCCCTTAAATATCGATAGTAAAATGAGAATCATATATGCCACTTTACTCAGGTCAGAGAAGCAATGAAGTATCCACAAATGGCAAACCTTCATATTAAGAAACTGGAAGAAATGTGACATTGATTTATAACCATACTGACTCAGTCCCTTTGGGATTCTATAAATAAGACCTGAGACTGGGTCATTAACAAATAATATAAATTTATTTTCACAGTTCTGGAGGCTGGAAAATCCAAGATTAAGGAGCCACCATGTTTGGTGTCTGGAGAGGGCTTACTCTGCTTCCAAGATGGTGCCTTGAGGCTGTGTCCTCTGGAGAAGAGGAATGTGATGTCCTCATATGGCAGAAAAGCCAAAGAGCAAAAAGCAGCAAACTTTCTTTGAAGCCTATTTTATAAGTGCATTAATTCATTCATGAGTGTGGTGCTCTCATAAACACTTCCCAAAAGACTTCATCTCTTTATACCACCATGATGGAGATTCAGCCTGAAGTTTGGAGGGAACACACATTCAAATCATAGCAATACCTTTAATGATATGTGCTACCTAAAACTCCACTTTGCAGAAATTATTTATTATAATACTTCAGGTCATTATAGTCATCAATGATAATTAGTTATGGTCTCTTGAAAAGCTAATACACTGAATAAAGACCGTGGTCATAGAGCCAGGTTTCTAATTTCCAACAAGAGAACTGGGGCAAAATCTAAGAATTAGAAAATCAGAATGTCTTTATATACACACATACAGAGATAGACACACATATGCACATAATACATACGTGTGTGTGTGTGTGTGTGTGTATATATATATATATATATATATATATATATATATATATATACATACACTTCACAAGTCCTATTTTCTGCCATTTTCTAGGTAATACTTCACATAAGTAACTATATTGTCGTTACCTTCACCCCTACCACCCTATACTGGTTTTGTACCTCAGCACCTTAACTCCTGTTGTCTCCCTTTCTATCTATCTTCTCTTGGCTAACATTTCCTCATAATTTCAGACTCAACTCTAGTGAAATTTCTTCTAAAACTCTTCCCCTAAAACCCAGATTGGACTAGATTACCCTTCTGAGTGCTCCCACAGTACCCATTGCTTATCTCTGACATGACTTGCAGCATCATATTGAAATCATCTGACAAAGTGGTTGTTTTCTCCTGCCATGTATATACTCTGGGACAACAGGGATTATGCCCTGTTCATCGTCTCTATAACATCCCTTCCTCACAACCCCAATATCTCTCTGCTGGTGTCTATCACCAAACCCATAACAGAATAAACTGAAGAGGATGTCAAACTGATATCAAATGTTGGAACTGATATAAAATGTTTAAGAATAAACAAATAGCAATTTTGAAACCAATTCTTTTGAAAAAGTATTTTGAGTTCTATATACTTGCTTTGAAGAAGGTAAGGCTTGGCGGGTAGGGTATGTGAGGTAAATCTTCAATCCTGGAAAGGTGCTGTGCATAAGAGGGGTTTAGTTGGTTCTGGAGGCTCCATTGACAGAAATAGGGCTGGCTGGAGAATGTTAGAAAGAGGTAGTATAAAGTTTACTATAAAGAAATTTCCAATAATTGGAACTATCTGCCATCAGAAGGTTTCTATTCACTCAGTACTAAGTTTCTGATGCACAAATAGAAGGGTTCAAATAGACAAAGTCCAACTCTTTCTCTGGGGTCTGCTGTTAAGATATTCCTGTACTGGAAACAGTGCTACACCAGGATGGGAATTGCTTGTTGCCCAGCACCTGGCACATAGTAGTTAGTCATCAGTACATGCACTGAATACATAAATAACACTGATATTATCTCCAAAACTAAACATTTACCATATCAAGGACTTTCCCATTTCCTTTCTGCACTTAATTTGTAAGATTTCCTTTTAAAATGTAAAAACAAATGGTCCATTTATAAACCTTCGTGGGTAGTCAGAGGGAGCGGAAGTATACTAATACCAAGACAAACGTTGTGAAGTCTGCTCCTCAAGCAGCATGTCTTTAAATTTATATTAAATATAAACAGAGCTGTAATTCTACAGCTCAGATATTAGAAGAGAGTGATAGGTTTATTTAATGTTGTTCAATTTCTGTTTTTCTTTTTCTTTTTTTGAGACAGGGTCTTGCTATGTTGCCCAGGCTGGAGTGTAGTGGCATGATCTTGGCTCACTGCAACCTCTGCCTCCTGGGTTTAAGCAATTCTCTTGCCTCAGCCTCCTGAGTAGCTGGGATTACAGGCATGCACTACCAAGCCTGGCTAACTTTTGTATTTTTAGTAGAGACAGAGTTTTGCCATATTGGCCAGGCTGATCTTGAACTCCTGACCTAAAGTGATGCACCTAAAGTGCTCGGATTACAGATGTGAGCCACTGTGCCTGGCCAATGTTGTTCAGTTCTTGGCTGTCCTTTATGATTTCTGGGAATACAAAGAAGCACGGAACACAGACTCTGTTTTAGAGAAACTCTGGATCTATATGTACACACTGGCATAAGATAGAACTCACTGTTATTCAACAAATACTAATTTTCCACTTTGTGCTGAGCACTGTGCTAGACATTGTCAGCTACAGCAGAACAAAACAGCTGTGTTTGGCTTTAAAAATGGGAATGGTAGGAGCAAAGAGCTATGGGAATTTTTAGACAAGACGGCTTCTGATGGGCAGGGGGAAAGACTTGGCAGATGAATAGGATTATGAAAGGTAGATATTAAGAAGAGAGGATTCCAGAAAGAGGCAAAGACTTGGGCAAAAGCATACTAGCAGGAAAGCATGAGGACTGGAGAGTTTCACATAATTTGAGTATAAAATGTAAGTAAAAAGGGAAGTGGGGGAAAGTCAGATTAGGACTATACTGGGAAGATGATGAAAGGCACCTAGAAATGCTAGCGTAAGAGGAACTATCTAATAGCAGAAAGAAAAGGGAGCCACTGATGGTTTGAGAAGTGTCTGTCTTAGAAATTGTAGTCTAGCAACTCAGATGGTGGAAGGCAGTAAAATATTCTTGGGGTACAGAGACTCAGATTCTCAATGAATTCCTGTGATTTGTTTCCTAGTATTCTTGAGAGGACGATGCAAGCTCCTCTGGGTGCTCTGATTCATAAATTCTCCCAAACACTAGAATAGAGTATATATTTTGATTCAAAAATATATATTTGAATCAAAATATATACTCTATTTCTTGGAGCAGTTTCTTTTACCATTCTTTTCTCCTGGCTAACATTTATTCATTTTTTATTCTCCTCAGACTTAAGCTGACTTTTCCTCCAGAAGCCTTTCCTGAGAGCCCAGATGGATGAACAGACATGCTAGGTGCTTCCATAGCATCCACCACATGTTATTATTTAAAACATATTGAAAATTGAAATTTTCTATTTTGGCGTTTTTTGTCACCATCTACATTCTTTTAGAAGGTAGAGATCATGTCTTATTCATCTTTCGTATTCTGCCTGCATCTAAACAGTTTCAAAGAAAACCTTATAAAATCAACCAGAATTGATATTTGATTTAAAGCAACTAAGATTTAAAAGGGGCCAGAGGAAATTTCTGGGATAACTCTGTTCTGTATCTTGATATAACTGGGAATGTCATTTACACAGGTATATGTACTGGTCAAATCTGAAGAAATGGCCACTTAAGATCTATGTGTTTCAAGGTACAAAATTTTAGCTCAAAGGAACAAAAAGCTGTAAACAAATATCAAATACTAATTAATGATATGCAAACTAGGCATTTAGGAAGACATATGGATATCTGCAGTTTACTTTGCAATGTATCAAAAATAAAGGTGAATTGATGGGTGGATGGAGAATGAATAGATGGATATAATAAAATGATGAAGGTAGCATCTAGTTGACATGTATGCAAGTGTTCACTATAATATCCTTTTGACTTTAATATGTTTGAAAATTTTTCTAAGAAAATCATAGAAAAAATTAAAAAAAAAATTTAAATTAGTCTAATTTTTAGTCTTTTTTTTTAGACTACCATTTTTAAAAAAAAAAAGTTACTCTAACCTTATGGTAAAGAAATGCAAAAGTAAAAATAAAAATAAGAGGTTTTTTGTTCATCTGAGCTAAAATTTATATACAGTGAAACACAGAGATCTTAATTTTACACATTTTAATTCAGAATTTTTCTATAAAGCTCTTTCCCTCTCTTGGCAGAGTCACCACAAGATTAAATGAAGTGGTGTTTGCATGTGCCAGTGTATGACAAAAACTATTTAAGAAATAATTTTAAGAAAGAGAGCTGTTCATGCTATACCGTCGTAGGATATTTTAGTCGAAGAAAGAAACAGCAACAAGCCTCAGAAAGATAAATTTAATCCTAATTTTTTTGTCATACTAAAAAAGATGCAAAAGGAAAAACAGAAAAGATCCAAGTGTTCCAAAACAACTGATGAAATCAATGCTTCCTCTCTCCAGCCCCAATCCTCAAGGCTTAAATGTTCACTGAACTACATCAAAGAGAAAGTAGGCTGGCAGGAAAAGGAAAATTATTGGAACTGCCTGCAGGGAGGGCACAGGTAGCAGAGGGAAAGCACTGGGCACTGTAGATTTTCATTGCTTTTCTGAAAGGAGAACATCAAACTGTCTTAGAAGCAAAGCTGCTTCTTGCCAACTTTTCCTCCTGCTATTTGCAAAAATACTTAATCAAGGGATTGCATCTTCAGATATTTGTGAATAAGGAGATAGAATTGCCAGTTGCTTAGCAAGAAGCTTAATACTTCTCATGGGTCCAAGTGTGCCACTTTAAGAATCTGAGATTTAATTTATCCAACACACTAAATGAAAATCAACTGGATTGCATACTGCTGCCTAACAGTAACAAGGGTGCAGGGTGCTGACACTCATCACACCTGGATACTCTGCAAAGCAGTAAGAACAAATGTCATCATCCCTAGCAGGTAAGCATCCAGTTGTCTAATATGTTGACATATACTAAAGTGCTAGCTAACAAAGATCATAAATATGTTTGTAATGGGAAAAAGCACGGGTTGTAGCTCAGTTCAATTATAAACAGCAGGAAAAAAAAGCTCTAATCATCGTTTATTTTGCTTGCACATTTTTGCAGTGCCAAGAAACTACATCTAACCAACCCTCTTTTGTTCGACAATTTGGTAATCAAAATACATATGATTTAACTTATGCATAGGTGCTATTGCTGTTGATAGCTATGCTAATTACCATATTCCCCTGAGGTAATGGCTTCAGGTAAATAGCGTGATGAAGTATTACCATGCAAGGACTAGATCCTGCAATTAATAGCTTCTATTAGTTTCCAGTGTTCCTCATTCTCAGTATCCTAGTGGAGAGAACTCCCACCTTGATTTGACGCAGCTTGTAACTGAGATCATATCCTGAAGCCAGTTGTTGACATAATAGACCTCTTGCTATCATTCCACATTGGGAGTAAAATTGAATCTTCTTTTTCCTTTTCTTTCCCTCTACCCTTCTCTTCCTCTTTCTTCTTCAGAACCACCATCACAACCTTCATATATTATACGTAAAATTATGTTTCAGACTCTTTGTTATTACACCACTGTAAAAAGTGCTGGGTAAATTTTCAACAAACTTTGAGGGCATACTATAGGTAAGGTGATTTGTAATATGATCAGAGAAATAAAGAAATATAATGAATAATTTTGAGACGTTCTTGAAGAATGCCTCAAAGACATCAACACATTCGCTCACAGAACTGAAACTGAGATATGCTGAGGTAACTACCAATGCAGAGAGACAAGCCATACATATTAAAAAATAGCACATATGGCCTGGCACAGTGGCTCATGCCTGTAATCTCAGCACACTGGGAGGCCTAGGTGGGCGGATCACCTGAGATCAGGAGTTTGAGACTAGCCTGACCAACATGGAGAAACCCCATCTCTACTAAAATTACAAAAAATTAACTAGGGTGGTGGCGCATGCCTATAATCCCAGCTACTAGGGAGGCTGACGCAGGAGAATCACTTGAACCTGGGAGACGGAGGTTGCGGTGAGCCAAGATCGTGCCATTGCATGCTAGCCTAGGCAACGAGAGCGAAACTCCATCTCAAAAAAAAAATAGCACATATAAAAACTAAATACTGATTACAAATGCAAGACCCACACCAAAGATCACAAGAGCAAAGGTGATTATTTATGATGAAGCAGTTTCTCATGTGGTTTTCCCTATATTGTATTCCTAGGGTAAGGGTTGGCAAGCTCTTTCTGTAAAGGGCACAATAGTAAATATTTTCAATGTTGTGGGGCAAGGGTTTTTGTTACAACTGTTCAACTCTCTGCACCTATAGCATGAAAGTTGCCTTAGGCAATATGCAAAGGAATGAGTGTGGCTGTGTTCCAATAAAACTTTATTGGTAGACAATGAAATTTGAATTTCATAGAATTTTCACATATTATGAAATGTTAATATTCTCCTTCTTTTGATATTTTACAGCTAAAGTCTTTCTTAGTCCATGCACTGTATAAAAATAGACAACTGTCAGGATTCACCCCACAGGCTATAGTCTGCTGAACCTGCTCTAGGACGTAAGGCAGTCAAGATTTGTCACTTGATGATGGGTAATGACCCTTCCCCACAAATAAAGAGGATATTGTTAAGGATGGTAAAGGCAGCAACAGCAACCTCTTTCATAGATTGAATAGTGATTATTTGCCTAATTGTGATGTTGCCATTATTAACTCACTTATTGATGATAAAATAAGGCTTAGAGAGTTAAATAACCTACCTAAGGCACCATAGCTAGTGTGAGGCTACATGTCTGAACAATTTCAAAGATCATGCTCATCCTAATATGCTAAATGGCTTCTCTTAGAAGTGATTAATTTGAACATACTTGTGACTTTTCTCCAGCCTCCTTTGTGTCTTGATGAGAATATTAATGGGGAAGGATGCATGTACCCAAAAGAGGAACAATTTTACCTCAAATTACCTGTCCCAGAGAATATAATTTAACTGAAATGTTACTTGCAGCAAAATACCCAGAGCTGTAGAACACACACTGCCTGCTAATAGAATATAAATTTAATTTGGAAAACCTATTGTCCTAATAGCTCATCACAGGAATCGGAGATTATAAAGACAAGAGGACATTTATTAGCTCATCTGGACCTCATAGGCTGGTATGACTACTTTTCTAGGTTTATGTATTCAGTTTTCCCTTGAGCAACAAAAATAGAAAGCAGTGAGAAGACATATAATCTTTCTTAGACATAATGAAAAAACACACACACACAGACACAAACACACACACCCCTACCTCACAGGGTATGACTGGCTTTTCATAAAAAATATATGTGAAACAGTGAACTGATAAGAACTTTTATGTATGTGCTGGAGATAGGCAAGGAGGTATGATTGCTCCGTGACCTCATGGAAACCCTGAATTCCTATTGTGGTGTATAGGAGAGAGGAGGTAGAGGAAACTGGGGCCAGAGCATTCCATGAAAAATGTAGATTTCTTATATCTGTTCCTTTACTGCTAATTCTAGAGTGGATTTCAGAGAGTTTGTTCCATTGTGACCTTCTGAACCACTACTCTCCTACAGATTCATTGCTCTTTAGTATCCATTCCCTCCTTCCCCCTCTGCCTCTGTTTCTGTCTCCTATAAAGGAATGGTAAAGGTCACTGAAACGCAGATGGTTTCTGGCAAGGTGCAGACAAATGGGTTGAGGCAAGAGTCACAGAAAAGAATGGCAAGTTTCCTCTGGACTGGGAGGGAGATGTATTTCTGTGGGAGCAAGGCATCTGTGTGGAGCCAAACTGCTCCCTCTACCATAGGCTTGCTCCATGATGTGCCTGGGGAGGTGCTATCCAAGCTATTGATGTCATAACTTCAGTAGGGATTCTTTTTCTAGCAGCAGATAGCTGAGAGCAGCCATATTTCAAGGAACCACTTGGGATCTGACAATGGGAATGTCAGTGGCAACTTTAGCAGACTGGAATTTAGAGCTCCTTCCCCATTTTCTGTGTACAACATTCAGGGCTGAGTTGGCTCCCTTAAGAACAGAAATGCAACTTCCTTAGCAGCCTGGCAAGAATTGGATGGAGCTTGAGAGTCATAACTAAGTTGCTTTCAAGGAAATAAAGAAATGATGTTGTACGCACTGCTGTTACTTGCTTATGTCTGCAACCTTCCAAACTCTCTGTCATTGCAGACTAGATTCCAGCCTAAACTGTGGATGACAGTTTAATTCTTAGGTGCTACATTAGACGTCTGTAAGGATGTATCTCCTCATCTTGGACCTGTTCTTTAGCTTAATGGTTCCTAGATTATCAACTTTTGCAATGTTTTTAATGCTTAACCTTGACTAGTGACTGGGCCATAGAAATGCTTAGCTCTCTGGCCTGGGATCAGGAAATGGCTCCATGCATTTCCAGTGAGGTTACAAAAACCCATTCAGGGAGCTAAGTTTGAGAAACACTTAACTAGGGAAATGTGCATTTTTTTGAAAAATTTTCAGCTAGTAACTGGATGAAACTATTCACGCCTTGAACATTGTTGATAGGTTAACCCTGCTGGATTTTTCCTCACTGATCCTACTGCCTGCACTGATCTGCTGTGTTAATAAATGTGGGCTCAAATTAAGGGCTTTGTCCAATAACAGGAATCACATATCATTCCAGAGTAAATATCCCTGTCCTTCCACCTCCACCAAGGAACTGTGTGCATATACTTTTGTTTATGTGTATACACACATTTGCAATTATTTTAATTTCATATATTTAGAATGATAAAATATAGCTTGTGTAATCAGTAATTGGCTGGTGCTGAGCCTGGCATGACTCGTACCTTTCACATCGAATAATTCCTTTGGTTCTTGGGTGGAGGGTGGTGCCTGGGGACCTTTTCATTTGTTTGAATGACAAATTGTGTTGGGGAAAAAGACCCAATGTGGTCCAAAGGAAAATACTGAAAAAATAGCTATTTCTCTCAATAGGTAGAAATAAGCAGATTATTTTTAAAAAGGCACTGTTCAAATACAACTGCAATAAATAAATGTATAATTTCCTCAATAGCTGTACACTGTATTTTCATATTTTAATAAGTTATCAAAGTAGTTACAGATTTTTGTTTTTGGTGTTTCTTTTATTCCCATCCAGATACATGTACCCAACTTTTCTGTTCAATTGAGAAAAAATATATCAGTCAGCGCCTATGTTAATAGCTAAAGATTCTAAGATTTAGGAAGAACGCTGTTACCCAAGTCTTTTCCTCCCTGTGATATTAACTTATTGTCAACTCTGAACAAGACCTTTTTGAGTTTCACTGCCCTGGCCTCTTTGAGTCTCATACTCTCCATTAGTCCATTTGTAAAATGACTAAATAATTGCTAAAATTTCTTCCTACACTAACATTTGATGGCTTTCATCTATGTAGTAACTTGATGAAAACCACCCTATCAAAAATGCACACTTCAAATTCCCATTCACTTACAAAAAACTGCCTGAATGATCAACAGAAGAGAATGAAATCAAAGGCATAGATATATGTTTACTATTGCCTATCAGATATTATTTTTTAAGAAAAGATCTTGCTCACTCTGGAGTGCAGTGGTGCGATCTTGGCTCATTGCAACGTCCACCTCCTGAGGACAAGCAATCTTCCCAAGAAGCTGGGACTACAGGCACAAGCCATCACAGCCAGGTAATTTTTGTAATTTTTTTTTTTTTTTGTAGACGTGGGGTCTTACCATGTTGGCCAGTCTGGTCTCAAACTCCTGGGCTCAAATAATCCACCTGCCTCCATCTCCCAGAGTATTGAGATTACAGGTATGACCACAGGACCTAACCTTGTCTATCAGATATTGCAAATTCAAATGTCTACAGAAGACAGGATGGTATGTAAATGGGTGAAGTTGCTGAGGAGCAAGTGGTGGGAACTTCAGGGAATCAAAGAGCATGTGTCCTGCCTATAGAAGGTAATGTCTTCTTAGCTGCAGGTTATCGGTACACTGCAGACATGTTAAGTCTGCTGTTTTGATATCACCAAAGGAAATAAAAACCCCAGACTTTTCTGCTAGATCTCCTGATACTTAAATGATTGAAACTCTATGTGGGCAAACGTTGGTAGGCTAAAGAAAAATCACTGTTCCCTATTTCAAGTCTGCCCTTTTCACAGACGAAGTCACGGCCACCTGTGGCTTCATTAATACCTCTGAGCTAAGGAATATCAAATCTAAATCTTTAGCTTGGCTCTCATTCCTAAACCTCAGGTCATATTGTTAATGACCTCCAAAGCATCTCCGCTTGGACATCGTCACTTTTTGGTGGCAATGATTTGTACATTGTTTGTTTTCTCCCACAGCATGTAGGAAATCAATTGTGGGCCCCACAGTGGGCAGATGCTAGTGTAAACTAAAACTGGCTTATAGAAATGATAGGAAAGTCCATAGCAGAGGATAGCATGGTTAGACTTTGCATGTGCTCAGAGCATAGAACTTAGAAGTTGGGATACTCCAGCTTTAGTGAAATGTTAAAGCAGAGACCACCAAGAGAAAAAGGTGTAGCGCATACACAGACACACAGACACACACACACAAATGGTAACTATGTAGAGGTGATGATTATGTTCATTAGCTTGATTGTGGTGATCATTGAATAATGTACACACAATATCAAACATCAATTTTATATTTTAATTATATCTTAATAAAACTGTTTATAAAAAGAAGAAGGAAAAGAAAAAAGGGTATAGAGATTTGGAGGTGAGGAATGGTTGCAGTAACTGGGAACCCATATCCTGGAGGAGATGGTGTGTGTTGAGGATAGGATTGGGTGGAGTGGGTGACATGGTCACTGCCTTCAAACATTTGCTGTGATCTCTCACACTGTTAGACGCACTTGGCTTGCTTTGCTTTTTAATCCATAAAGCAGAAGTTAAAAGGAGGTAGATTTGAATTGATGTAAGGGTTAAATCCAGCTAGAAGGGTGTCTCATTATCAGGCTGCATGCATCATGCATATTGCTAGCTTTCCCTACAGCACTCATCTGCTTTCTTAATAAATGTACTCTCGAGTTACGGGCCTTATTCGATAACAGGACTCACATACCACTCCAGAGCAAACATCCTTGTCTTCCTACCAACACTGAGGGAGCTAGTTTTCTGTACAGGATGTATTTCCTTTTGTGTGTATTCACATTTGCCATTATTTTCATTCCATGCACTCTGGGATTAAAATACAGCTTGGGTAATTGGGAATTGACTGTGCGTTTTCTCCAAACAGATACCAGTTTAGCCTATGGTTTGGGTTTTCTCCTGCTCAGAATCACAGAGTATAATATTGCTAACTGAAACTGGAAATTGGAATGGAAACATAATGGCGAAGAGTCCACTAATGTAAACCGAAACCACAGCCACCTGCTCTAAAGCTCTTTAATTCCTTTATGATGTGATTTAAATAACAAAGGGAAAGAAGGCTTTAATCTAGCAAGGAAAAACAGATAAGTTTCATGCTTCAACAACAAGAACAACAAAAAACCCACTAAAAATAAAAACCCAACATAACTCAAAAAACAAAAAGCAGTTAGATTTTCTCATTTAAATCAATACCATGACCTATGAAGCTTACTTGGGTTTTTAGTCTTCAAAGTATTTGCATAATTTTCAAAAAAGTGACATTTGTTTGCAAGGATCCTTCAATTTTTGTAAGTCTTTTCTTAGTACAAGACCAAATGCTGCTGAATTGTATGGGACAGTGCTAGCTCCTAAATTAAAATAAAACTAGATACAAGAAAGTGGGAGAAAGAATTATATTGTTCCCTTTGGTTTCCTTGGGGATTTACATGTTTTCTTGAATTTGAAGATCATCATTAACATTTTTATCACCAACTGAAGGTAATAGACAGTAGATTAGGACACCTCAAGTATTCATTCCCCATTACTTCTCAAGTCTTCATGCTGAAGTTACTTCTTTTCACATCTCCTCTTCAGTTCTGCAGTAAAAGTTACCTTGCCTTTTTATTCCCATTACTTGACCCTGATAAAGATGATTCATGATGTGGACATTTTTAGGTTAAAGACCAGATGGTCGCTAATGTAGATACAAGGAAAAGATGACAGATAAATATTACTGATGTTAATGTATATGTATACACATGACCAAAGCTAACTGCCATGTAAAAGAAAGCTAGTTGCTAAAGAAATTTAGTTTTTATTTCACAAGAATGTAATCTTTTCATTCCACAACTTCAGATAACTATAAATTATCATAGTGATCCCTGAACGAATTGGCCTGGCTAAGTATACTTTTAACTATATTCTCTTCTTTGTCTCCCCTGAAATCTTCTTGCTTGAGCACTCCTGATTCCTTTTATCATTTTAATCTGCAGAATGGCATGTTTATACAGATTCCAACAAAACAACACGGGCAAAGAACTTTCATTAAACTGTTTTACATATGATCCCCGACAAGGAAAAAAATATTGAAACTTATATAAGTACTTATAAAAATAGGAGAAATAATATTCATAAGAGAAAAAAGTTTATTCTTAAAACAAAGTTGGCTGATAACTATTTGGTTATATCTAGGTGCACTTTTGTCTGACTTGCTCAGGGTCCATGCTTATTAGCCCTGTGATTTATACTGAGGTCTTTAACTCAGCATTAGACCTTCAAATGCCTGGGTCCAGCATCAGACTCTACAGCAGGCCATACTTAGAGAGAAACAGACAAAACTGGTCATTGGGTCTACCTCTAACACAAACATATTTTAAAACCATTTTATACTGCTTTGTACAATTTCTCCTTTTTTTGTTTCCAGCAGGTGGTCTGCAGAATTCATTGTTTCCATACTCCCCTAGCATCTAGGATTCTCAGCCACAATGCTTCAATTAGGCTGGTGTACTCTGCTCCCTGCCTTCTAGCTCCTTTTTCCTCAATGGGATTCATTCGTCTTACTTTCCCCTTGAAGCCTTGCTAAATGATTGGCTTTCAAATCCCTAATTCACATGGTGTGCTAATGGATGTTAATGGCTTCCCCTTGTATTTAAATTTTAAAAGAAGACTCCTATACATACACTAGAAACCAAAGGAATAAATATTTAATAGTGTGAAAGTGGTGAAAGATGTCTTAGAGGCAGTGTTACCCTCCACTATTCCTAATCAGATTAAAGCCCTTCTAAAATTTAGATTCTTTAAATGACAAGTAAACATGATTCTCAAATTTGTGTGCTTAAGCGTCATCATGGGGAATTTCTTTAAAAGGCTAGCTTTGGAACCTGTCCCCAGAGATGCTGTTTTGGTAAGCTTAAGGTAAAGCCCAGAAATCTGTGTTTTAAAGAAGTAATACAAGTGATTCTATGGCAAGTGGTGCTGAAAGAACATTTTAAGAAATAACCACTACCTGAAAGGATATTGAAACATTCCTAGCAAAGGAACAGAATGCCAGTCCTAGATTACTTACATATATTTACTTTTGCTCAAATGTCAAAAGAATTTAACAGAATTATTACCTTACTGGGTTCTTGTATTGTCTCACAACTTTTTTCTGATAAACAAATTAATACTATACTACTGTTAATCATCATCATCTTCCTCATCATTATCAACATCAATAAAAATGGGAAAACGTTTGAAGTGTGTTCATTTGTGTCAAGCACTGGTTTAAATGTTTACATATATTAACTCATTTAATCTTCACCACATGGACATGTGTTCAGAGAGTCCAACTGACTTATATTCAAGAAAAGCACGTTATTATACTCCTATCATTACAAAATAATATCACAAAGATCACATCATCAGCAAAACTCTCAATAAAAGCTGCTGAGACTGTCCAACTGCGTGTGTATATATGTGTGTGCAGGTGAGAGACGTGCGTTTGTAAGGGTCTATCAATCTTGTCATGACTGTTTTTTCAAGTCAGCAGCCTTATCTTTACTTTTACTCCACTCAATCTCTTCTTGTCATTTTCCCTTTCTGTCTGAAAATAACTATACCAAAGTCTGCAAACCATCGTCTTTCTATTCCATTTCTCGTTGTAAAGAGTTTGTGACACTCTGGGAGATGGGCATGCTATAAAAATAATGGTGGTGGATTGTTTTGACTTATAGAGAATCTAAGGAGAGAAAATGTCTCTACACAGGAAAGTTGACAAGACAGACCTCAGTCATTCTGAATGATGGGGTCAGTGATTGGTATGGCCGGTCCCAGTCTCTTCTTCGGTTTCAGAGTGCCAAATGCACATTTGGATGCTGGCAGCGGAAGGAAAATCTATCCTGCGAAGGATAAGGGCAAAATTTGTTGTTGCTAAAGGCTTATCTTTGAAATGAAACTGGGAAGACTGAGGACTTTTGTTGAATTAAGTGAGGACTAACAATAGCTAAAAGGCAGGCCCTTGGAAATTGACTCATGACATGATACAATATGATACAGGGTGCAATTTTCAGTAATTAAAAATTTGATCCTTTCAGTATAGATCTTTAATTAACCAATTCCTACCATTTAGTCTAGGTCTTTAAATTAACCAATTCCAGGTATTCAAATGGAGCTATTCTTCATTTTCTATCCATACTTGATGCACTTTGCTTCAGTGTTGTCTTTGTTTCTGGCCTAGCCTAAAATTGCCTTTGTTTCTAGCCTAGTGCCTGTCCAAATTCTAACTATTCATTGAAGTAGGTCTCTGTAAACTAAACGCACATGTATTAGCTTAGAGAGAATCCATAAATTACTGAAACTAAATACAATGTGCTGGGCTTGTAAATTTTGCAGGTAAGAAACTATTATTTTCATCACATGACTAAAAGGGTCTCTCACATCTTCAGTTAAAAAAAAAAGTTAAGAACAATAACCTAGAGCCTAGTTCATGAGCCACCTTTTCCATAAAGAGGTCCTTGATGTCTTCAGCCCACAGGTAGACAAGGTTGACAGTCAGAACTGCTTTGAGGGCAAACGACACCTTTCCTCACCAGATTTCTCCAAGAGATCATAAATGTTTCATGGTCAAGGAGTGTATCTTTTATATTCCAGAATTCTCAGTATCTATAGACAATAGGGACTCATGTTCTTTAACTTGTAGTTTTCTTGTAATACTTATCAATGGCTTTGCATCTAGTAGAGGATTTATAAATGTCTCTGAATGGGGTGAAAGTTCATATTGGAAGAACAAACATAAAAATACTAAGTGAACATCCAAACATATCCTATTCTAATATTTTAGGTTTACAATAGCACTCAAAATGGAGGAATTTATTTGTTCTAAAGGTATCTGAAAAAAAATCCATCTTATTCTCTTCCAAAACATAAGTCACTTTTCAATTAAAACAAGGTATATGTTGTTGACCAGTCTAGTAATTAAACAGTATTTTAGGATGAAGCAAATTTGTGGCAACAAAGAATGAAAATGGCAAATCCATTTAAGAGAGTTTATAAAATCACCTGCCATAGAAACTGAAAGATTATTAGAAAATATTTCTCTATATATTTATACATGAATATATATAGTATATGTACACAAATACACACACAAATATATACTGAATGTACATACCTATGTGTACATTCATAGAGGTGCACGTATATCAAGTTCATCATATGCCGAGAAGGTACAACCTACATATTTAGGTTGGCGTCCGATGGAAAGGTACATAATTTGGGAAAGCCAGTGAATAGCATCTACTTCTTTCTCGACCTCTAGCCATGTAAGTTCTGGGGTCTCTTTGCCCTGCTCTCCATCTTCTTTAAGTCATCTCCTGATTCTCTTGCTATGGCAGGTATTTGAGAGCCCATGTGCCCTCACACAGCTGGTGAGATCACACACTGCTCCAGGGGTGTGGCAGGGAGATGACAAAAAACATTTAGAAATTCTGTATAATTACTCAATAGGCTAATCTCTGCTCTAAACTTTTAGGCCATAACTTATGTGCCTTGCTTTTGGCAATTTGTAGCATCCTGCCCCGTGGTATTACTAGAACTATTATCTGACAGTGTTATTAAGTTAGATATTTCTGTATTGCTTTCTCAGACAGGCTTTAAGATTCTTGAATGGGGGTCCATATCTTGCAGGTTTTCCTGGTAGCCAGAATACTTAATTCAGGGCTCTACCCCCATTGGAGTATAAATGATCTTTAAAACTCCAAATTCATTTTCTGAAAGCATTCCCTATACATTTGATACTTTGGCCATAGATATGATATTACATTTTCTTTATAACATATACAAGTTGAAATCTGTTTTTCTTATTATAAAACCAGTATTTCCAACTGTAGAACATCTAAAAAACAGTAAATATACAGAAGAAAATGGAAAGGACTTGTAAACCTATCACTTAAAGATAATTACTATAGTAAATTAGTGTTACGGTTATTTCATTTTTTTCTCTGTAATTTTACATTTATAAAACTGTTTTGCAACTTTATATTGAGATTTTCATTATGTTTATATACATTGCAATCCAATTACCTATCCATGTCATTAAATATTCTTCAAACACATGATTGTGAATGGATGCATAGTGTCTCATCCTGTAGTTATTACATAATTCATGTAATAATTGAGCTACAATTATTTGTGTAGGGTGTTAATGAAGTTTGTCAAATATGCTATGAGAAACAATTTTGACCACAGAGAATTGCATACATCTCTGATCATTAAATACATTTATAGAAGAGGAAATAGTGAGTCTTCTAATTTGTTTTGCCAAAAGGGTCTTCCCATTTGCAGTCCTGCCAACAGTGTAGAGAAAGCCTGCTTCACTGTTTCCTCGCCAGGACTGAGCATCATCATGTTTTCCAATCTTTGATAATTTGCTAAAATCATATTCATTTATGTATCTGACTCTTGCTCATCTAATTACCTCTTCTTTCCAGCATGCCCTTTCCCCAGTTCTTCATTTGTCCAAAACTACCTTCAAGGCAAATTTCAAATAATCTCCCTCTTTTTGAAGCCTTGCCAAGCTTGGCTGATTTGCTTTTTATGTGTTTTCACAGAGATGGGTGATATGTTCATATTACATATGACACCATATTACACCACATATTATAGTCTAGCTTATTTTATATTTAGTTGGATGAGTTTCTTCTGTATTGTATTATAAATTGCTGAAGGCAGGGATTCGCTTTTACCCAACCATCCCTTGCTCCCAGAACCTAATAATACAGTGCTGGCAAACATAATTAACATTTAATACTTTTAAAATAAGTCAAATAATTTATACCTTCTAAAAATATTTAATAATTCATTCATTCATTAATCCATTCAAAAATTTAGTTAGTGTCAGCCAGACTCGGTGGCTCATGCCTGTAATCTCAGCACTTTGGGAGGCTGAGGCGGGAAGATCACGAGGTCAGGAGATCGATACCAGTCTGACCAACACAGTGGAACCCCATCTCTACTAAAAAAACAAAAATTAGCCATGATGGTGTGTGCCTGTAATCCCAGCTACTCAGGAGGCTGAGGCAGGAGAATTTCTTGAACTCAGGCAGGGAAGTTGCAGTGAGTCGAGATCACACCCCTGCATTCCAGCGTGGACAACAGAGCGAGAGTCCGTCTCAAAAAAAAAAATGTATTTAGTGTCAAATACTAGTCAAGCAAATGACAAATCATAAGCAAAGTTAGAAATAACGGCTGGGCATGGTGGCTCACACCTGTAATCCCAGCACTTTGAGAGGCTGAGGTGGGCGGGTCATGAGGTCAGGAGATGGAGACCATCCTGGTCAACATGGTGAAACCCCTTCTCTACTAAAAATATAAAAATTAGCTAGGCGTGGTGGCATGCAACTGTAATCCCAGCTACTTGGGAGGCTGAGGTAGGAGAATTGCTTGAACCTGAGAGACAGAGGCTGCAACTCTTTTGAGACTCCTCAAAAAAAAAAAAAAAATTAGAAATGACATCTGCCTTCAAGGATACTTCATTTATTGGGTAAAGCAGACAATAAAAAAACTAACCACATAAATTACAACTATGGTGAGAATGAATGATGTCAAGGAAGGGTATGTCATTTAGTTATGGAAGACTTCTCTGAGGAAGTGATCCTGGAGATAGGGTCTGAGAATCTTGGAGGGGAAAGAATGGGTAGAAGGGACCAAGTGCTAATGCTTCCTTTTCCTAATCTGGCCACTGGATCTCGCTTCTCATCCAACCAGGTGACCTGCTCAGGGTGACCCCAGTATAATCCCATACATACAAAAATTGGCAAATCCATTCTAACAACTATCCAAGGACTCTTAAAGAATGGCTTTACTCTGGCTTTTCTTTTTAGGATCGAATTTCATCCATAATCATCACACTTCCATGCCCCTCAGAGACTTCACATAGCACACTGAATGACCAGAGTGCATTTGTTCACTGTCCTTTATCAAGCAAGAGAAAAATGCTTCCTACTTCTTTGTCTGGTTGATGAGCTGAGTCTCTGCCCTATTCAGTATGAGTTGCCACATACCAGACGCAAATCAATATGCCCTACTCCCCCTCAGTCAAGGGATTCAAGGTATTCCAATAATTAAGCAACAATGTGTGTGCAGAAAAGGCAATATCCCCAACGATTAGTGTTAAATTTAATTAATTACCACTAAAATAAAATGACACATAAACTTTGTAATTAAGAATAATTCTTAATTAAGAAACATTTGACAGATAGGCAGGAAAAAGAAACAGGATGGAAAACGGCTGATTAAGATGGGGAATTAAGCACCTCATTGAAGATATTAGCAAGCCCTATTGTATATTTATTTAATTTTCAGGGCATTCAATGAACTGAAATTCAAAACAGATATATAGGGGGCATTTCAACAAAACACATATGCACTTTTTCGGTTTAATGTAAAAATGTACCTTTGTAGCTAAAACGACAACTGTACTTTTACCCCCTTGATCACTGAAGTAAAAAAAAAGGGAACCAGTTGTTTGGGGCGTTATCACATCTGTTGACTTTCTAAGGCAAGAGAAAAGCCATGTAGTCCTGCAGATTTAATGTGGACCTGCTTCATAAGACATACAGCTCTTTTCCTATTATTGGCATTTGATGACGCTTCCTCGCTATCTCATGGGCCTGACATTTGGAGGGGCCGAGTTGTATCTAGAGCTATTTTACTTCAAGCTGATAAACCAACCATGCAAAGATGGCCTGAGGAATCCTAGAAAACAGAAGATATGACATAGAAAATAA
This sequence comes from Cacajao melanocephalus, assembly GCA_963573385.1. Lineage (NCBI taxonomy): Eukaryota > Metazoa > Chordata > Mammalia > Primates > Pitheciidae > Cacajao > Cacajao melanocephalus. The sequence goes on along the minus strand of CAUYLG010041010.1, from coordinate 74,217 downwards.
AGCAGAATGGTAATCTGCAAACAGGGTCGCTTTGTGCTAGGAATATTTCTTATGTTTCTGGTAACTCATGTCAGGCAACTTCCTCTCCCCTCCCACAACAATCACTTCCGCCACCGTAGAGTGGGAGCCCAAACACAAACAAAAAGATAACTTAAAGGGGAAGATAAATGGCATAGATAATGAATTTGGTTTTCATTAAGCAGCTACCTAGTAAGAGAAAGTTGAACATGTATAATATGTTCACTGAAAAGGAAAGTTATAATCAATATTATTAAGGACAAGATAAATATAAACATGACCAAGGATCAGATTTTTTTCAGCACTGTTGAATAAGAATTTCTCCACAGAATCATGGAATTCTGGACTTCGAAGTGCTCAAAAATCTATAGAAAGTACTTTTACAATTAAAAATAATTACTTCTTTTCCAAAAATAGTATTAAAACAAAAATCACTATAATAAGAGTGGTATTAAATACAGTAAGATCATCATTATACTGTGGATTGGACTACTAAGAAAAAACTGTACCCCTGTGTTTTCCCACTTTAAATAATTAATAAAAATGCCAGTCTTTAAGAAAACACCTCTGGTAAGCTTTGCTGGGAGAAAAACACATTGGTCTGCATTTCTGAGGTTATTACACACTAAAGAGATTTGGTGACAGGTAATATTCAAGTTTTCTGCTAACAGACTGATTAAATGCTTTACATTTCCATAATGTAAAGTACACATTCTTGTGTTTATTGCAGATTGTACAGTTTCTCATTTTTTGACTTGCACATAATAAGATGCATTGTAGGAAACCTGTTATTTTTTTTTCTAACATTCACTCCTTTTTGTTCCAAGTTTAAGAATCAGCTATTTTAAAAGTTCACTTTGACTTCTCATTGACTAGAGTGCCTGCCTGCTGCCACCACCATCTGCTGGGAATTTGAAGTCAACTGTTTAAAATGCTTAAAACAAAAACTCACAATGATCCACGCTGTTCAATAATGTTCAACCTCTCTTTATAAAGACTATATTACTTTCTAGACATCCTAAAGCTCTTGCTAAGATAAACCAGTCATAAGCTCTCTCTCAGAGAGAGAGAGAGAGAGAGAGAGATTGAGAGAAAATAGAATCCAGTGTGCTAATTCCTGAATATTTATCACCTGTTACCGGATTTAAGTTATTTGATGTGCAGAGTATTCCTCAAACAGATAGTTAGTTTAAAAACTCAGAATGCTGCAGGCTCTGAAGAGTTCATTTACATATTGAAAAGTCTGTTTAGATGCCCCTAGTCCACACAAACATCTTTCAATTAAGGACAAATACCAAGTACTATTTAAGAATGTTGTCCACTAGTCTTTGCCAGAAGATATATGTGCTCTAATAATTTTCCCTCCACTTTAAAAAAAAATGTATCTTTTTTTATGTTTCTGAGGTTTCCAAAGAGCTTGAAAACAGTGTAAAGACCATCAAGAAGTTTTCCTTACTACGTTTTTTTCCCAAATTCTGTAAATTTCAAAAACAACATTGAAAAAACTCCCATGTAGTTTCTTTCCCCTAGAATTCCTATTTTCTGCCTGGTAAACTCTTGCTCATCCTTCATGAAGGTCCACTTCATATGAGGTTTCTCCATGATGCTGTCTTTCATACCCCCAAATTATTTAGGTAGAATTTGTTCATTAATAATCAGTCTCTGACAGGTGCAGTGGCTCACACCTGTAATCCCAGCAATCTGGGAGGCCAAAGTGGGCAGATCACTTGAGGTCAGGAGTTTGAGACCAGTCTGGCCAATATGGAGAAACTCTGTGTCTATTAAAAATACAAAAACTAGTCAGGCATGGTGGTACACACCTGTAATCCCAGCTACTTGGGAGGCTGAGGCAGGATAATCACCTGAACCCAGGAGGCAGAGGTTGCAGTGAGCTGAGAGCATGCCACTGCACTGCAGCCTGGGTGACACAGCAAGACTCCACCTCAAGAGAAAAAAAAATTAATCTCAATGGGTTACATCTTCAGCTGTATTCACTGGATGTTTGGTATTCAGGATCCAAACATAAGTAAAATATTACCATCATGTAGGAGGAAGGGATAAAAGTGGAATAATAATATACACAGGCAGTAATAGTCCAGTGAATTATTTTAAAAGGTAAAAGATTTATGCAATCTGAAGAGAAATCAGAGTATCATTATATTATTTTAAAATGGAACTTTGGAGTAAAACTTCATGAGTTTAAATCATGGGTATTTTATCTGAGTTGTTTAACTTTTCTAAGACTCAGTTTTGTTGATAAAAGGAGGATAATAAATCTAGAACCTTGAACTTTGAGATGGATAGGAGAAACAAATGAGATAACGGACATATTAGGGCTTAGCAGAGTGCCGGGCACAAAGAAAGCATTTAAGACATGTTAACAATAGGAACAACAGTGCGTATTAATATTTTAGTTGCTGGTATTGCTCTGAAGACCTGGGTCCTGTGTTAGATGCTTTCACATCTGTCATTTTGAGTCATTATTCAGAACAGCTATTTCCTCCCATTCATTCAATGTGTATTCACTAAGCAGGTACTACATGCCAGACATTTTTCTAAGAGCTGGACACGCAGTGGCCTATCAGTCTTATCCTGGTTTTCATGGAGCTTTCATTCTTGGGAAGGTGGAAAAAACAGACAATAAATGGAAACATAAATAAAAAAGGTAATTATAGACAGTAATGAATACCATAATGAAAAGAAAATAGGGAAATTGGTTAAGTTTTGGCTAGTTGAGAGGCTGAGGCTATTTAAGAAAGTCAAAGACCTTGCTAAGAAAGTAGCGTTTAGGCGAGAACTTCTACATGAGAAGCAAGTCAGGCATGTTAAAGTCTGGGGAAAAGAATTCCAGAAAGAGAAAAGAAAGTGAACAAAAGTCCTGGAGCCTGAAAAGGCTTGGCATGTTCTGAGAGTGGGCTAGAATAGAGATAAGAAAGGAGATGGAAGGAGATAAGTTGAGGAGATGCAGGCAGGGCAATATCATGTAGGGAAGACACCCTTTTAAAAAATATGGGGTTTTTCAACCTGAGGAAGCTAATTGAAAATATATAAATATATATATATATATATAAATACACACACACACACACACACACACACACACACACACACGGAGTGAGGTTGTCTCTCCACTATTGATTATTTTCTTTGCTGTACAGAAGCCTTTTACTTTATATAATTTCATTTCTCTGCTTTTGTTGCCTGTGCTTTTGAGATCTTATCCATAAAATATTTGAAAGATAAATATCATGTGTTCTCACTCATATGTAGAAACTAAAGCAGTTGATCAGATCAAAGTAGAGAGTAGAATAGTGGCCACTAGAGGTTGAGAACTGTAGGGGTAGGTGGGATAGGGAGAAATTGGTTAACAGATACAAATTCACAATTACATAAGAGGAATATGCTCTGGTGCTCTATAGCACTGTAGGGTCAATATAGTTAACAATTTCTTTTCTTTTCTTTTTTTTGAGATGAAGTCTCACTCTGTTGCCCAGGCTGGAGTGCAGTAGCATGATCTCGGCTCACTGCAACTTGCGCCTCCTGGGTTCAGGTGATTCTCCTGCCTCTACCTCCCCAGTACCTGGGACTATAGGCATGCATCACTACACCCAGCTAATTTTTGTATTGTTTAATAGAGATGATTTTTCACTATGTTGACCAGGCTGGTATCAAACTCCTGACTTCAAGTGATCCACCTGCCTCGGCCTCCAAAAGTGCTGGGATTACAGGCATGAGCCACCGTGCCCAGCCACAGTTAACAATTTCTTGAATATTTTCAAACAGCTACATGAGAGAACTCTAAATTTTCCCAGCACAAAGAAACAATAAATGTTTGAGCTGATGGAGATGCTAATTGTCCCGATTTAATCATTGTACATTATATATATCAATAAAAATATCACACTGAACCCCATAAATATATTCAATTATGTGTCAACTAAAAATAATAAAAAATAAAAGTGGTTGTGAGGAATTATGATTTATGTAGTCAGTTTGTGATTAAATGGCTACCTTAAGGCCAGGCACGTTGGCTCATGCCTATAATCTCAGCACTTTGGGAGGCTGAGGCGGGTGGACCACCTGAGGTCAGGAGTTCAAGACCAGTCTGGCCAACATGGCAAAACCCTGTTTCTACTAAAAGTACAAAAATTAGCTGGGCGTCATGGTGGGCACCTGTAAACCAAGCTACTCAGGAGGCTGAGGCAGGAGAACTGCTTGAACCCGGGAGGCAGAGGTTGCAGTTAGCCAAGATCTCGCCACTGCACTCCACCCTGGGTGACAAGAGCAAGACTTTGTCTCAGAAAAAAAAAAAAAAGTCTACCTTAAAAAGGCTACTTTTATTATGAGACATATGGATTACATGAGGTAAGTACTTCAGTTATCTATTGCTTTCAAAAACTACTCCAAAACTGAGTGGTTAAAACAATAATGATTATCATTTATCACGGTTCTGTCATCTGGGCTCACTTATGTGGTTACATTCAGCTGGAGCATCAGCTAAGCCGGAAAGTCTGAGATGGCCTCACTCAAATGTCTGGCAGTTGGTGCTGGCAGTCGGCTAGGTGGCCTCCGTCCCCTTCCACATGGGCTCTCATCCTCTGGTAGGCTACACTGGCCTCCTGCCATGGAGGTCTCAAAGCAACATCCCAAGAGGACAAAAGTGGAAGCTGCAAGGCCTCTTAAAACGGAGCCTCAGAAGTGTCACTTCTGCCACATTCTACTGGTCAAAGCAGGTCACAAGCCCCGCCCAGACTAAAAAGATAGGGAAGTAATAGTCCACTTATTGATGGGAAGAGCAGGAAAGCTACATTGCAAAGGAGTGTGCACTTCTGTATTCTGGCGAGGAATTCATGGTTATATTTTGCAATCAGTCTCAGCAAGAGTGGTCTAGTTGGGCCAGGTAAGGCTGGCTTAGACCCACATGTAACATGACAGCAAAAATCATCTGTACCCAAAAGTAATCACCTGTTTTACTGCTTCTGGGATAAGGCTTGGGAAGATGAAATGATTTCTCATTGTTTTCTAGTTATTAAGGCCAGGCATTTAAACCCAAATAGTTTGACCACAGATTGTGTGTTTTCCATCTAAGAATTCTACCACTGCCCAGTATATTATATTGACAGGAAAGGAAAACAAATAAATGTTTGCACAATAGTATATTTGCCATTATAGAAGTACAAAAATATTTTGGAAACCAGTAAATATGTATTGTCATTGTGCTTTGAGTATTTATTATTGTAGTTATCAAACTGCACTGCAGTTATCTATTTACATGATTCTCTAGCCTAGGTGAATGAAAGCTCATATTGGGGAAGGACAGAATCTTAATCTCCGGCTGGGCGTGGTGGCTCATGCCTATAATCTCAGCATTTTGGGAGGCCCAGGCAGGGAGATCACGAAGTCAGGAGTTTGAGACCAGCTTGGCCAACATAGTGAAACCCTGTGTCTACTAAAAATACAAAAAATTAGCTCAGTGTGGTGGTGGGAGCCTGTAATCCCAGCTACTTGGGAGGCTGAGGCAGGAGAATTGCTTGAATCTGGGAGGTGGAAGTTGCAGTGAGCCAAAAAAAGAATCTTAAGTCTCCAGGGCCTAAACCAGTGACTGGATGGTTCATAGAAAACTTCTTATAACTATTAATGAACTAGCTAAAGAATTTAAATGTTAAAAAGCTAATTAAGGGTACTTTCTACCTTAAGCAATGGCAAGTTGCATATTTAAAACATTTTATTACTCATGATAAAATTGCCTCAAGGAATTTTTTTGGAAGAAAAAGCTAATGTAAATAAAATAAATCAGTAATGTCTTACTTAGGAAAAATCAATAATGATCATAAAAGAGCCACTTATTGCACTATGATCTAGAAAGGAAAATGGTTTTTCCCTGAAACAGTTTTTTTTTGTGTCCGTTTTCTTAATATCAGTTCAAAATCAGATCTTACTTGTAATGACCTATTTGAAGAATCATAAACAATGGCTATGCAGACTTAAGCTATTCTACAAAAACAAGACTCTGCAAGAAAATTAAAACCCCAAGGATATGAAACCAGTTATTCTCATATCCAAAACAGCTGGCAAACTGAACTAAGAAATCTAAAAACAAAGCATATTTATTGGCTTGGATCTCAAGATGACTCATTGTTACGTCTCTTCTAGGAAAAGCCATGAAATAAAGTCAAATGAATTTGTTCTGTTGCTAGCTTGGGTCTGATACCAGTGCAGATGAACCTGCATGCTGTGTAGACACCTTACGGGGTCTGAATATTTATTGGTTAGATATTTTCATCCATTCAAAATTGCAAGCTGTATTCTAACTTCAAAATACATCTATCTAAATGGTAATATCCTTTACAGGAGATAAAATCTTTCACTAATCAAGACAATGCCACAAATGACCCTCCAAAGAAAGGCAGATGAAAGCATCCATTCCACTGATGCCATACACTATGCTAGTAAGCATAGAGTAGTGTTAAAATTTTAGGATGTGTATAACCCATGTTTTTTTCTCATATGTCAAGTATTCAGCTTAAGGAAAATGTATTAAATTATTCCATTTTGCCCTACTGGGATTGACTGACAGAGCATTCTAAGTCTCCTTATCTATTCTTACATTCATTCTCTCCTGAGAGGGCCAAGACTGGTCCCGTAATCAGGGTGAGGCACATACCATAAGGAATTTGCTATCAGAAACAAAAACAGACATTCAATGTTTTTCACCCAGGTTTCTCCCAAGTGACCAGGAAATAAAAATGACCAGTGTACATGAAAGAGGTTTAAACTTGCTGCAGAGATGCCAATCTCAGTTTCTCAATGTCAATCTCCAGAGATACTAATTCTGAGTTCTTATTTGTACCTTTAATGCTATAGGTGATCAAGTTGAAAATTTATAAAGGGTTGTATATAATTTCATTCCCTATTCTGATTTGTGTTTGAAAATAAATTTAAATGTTTAAAATGCATTCCACAGAAAAAGAATTGTTTCCTAAACCTTTTTTTTTTTTTTTTTTGAAATGGAGTCTCGCTCTGTAGCCAGGCTGGAGTACAGTGATGCGATCTCAGCCCGCTGCAACCTCTGCCTCCTGGGTTCAAGTGATTCTCCTGTCTAAGCCTCTTAATCTCTGGCTGGGTGAGGAGCTGGGACTATAGGTGCACACCATCACGCCCAGCTAATTTTTGTATTTTTAGTAGAGACAGCGTTTCACTATGTCTGCCAGGATGGTCTCGATCTCTTGACCTCATGATCTGCCCGCCTCAGCCTCCCAAAGTGTTGGGATTACAGGCGTGAGCCACTGTGCCCAGCCTCCTAAACTATTAAAGCTATTAAAGCTCATGAAAATATCCTGAAAAGATCAACTAACAGCTTTAAACTCCACTACTATGCTAATAAAAAAGTGTAACTTCTGTATAGTTTCATTGAGGAAAGGCAACTCACAAGAATGATGCAACACCACCTGAATTAATATTTGCAACACTAACAAATCAGATTCTTCTTTTGAAATATAAAGGTCTTTAAGGAGGGTGTCCTACATCATCAATCCCTTGAGGAACTATAGATAAATACGAAATAATTATATCCCCAGAGATGAAATACAACTAGGTGTCCTGGAGAGAGCCCTTGTTTTGATGTTAGAGTGAAGAATGGGTGTTATTGGTATTTCAAAGGGAAACTTCCCCAGAAGCAGCCTGCAATAAAAACTGACATAGATATTAAAAAGACAATTAAATATTAATGAAGCCAAACCCACTTACAAATCAAATGCTGAGGAAAGGAGACATCTTCCCTGCGAAGAAAGTTGGTTTCACTCATCACATTCTATTACTTTAAAACAACAGATCTGTTTGTATTATTGCATACTAAGTATCAAGTTTTGAATAACATGAACCTGACCTTTGCAAAGCAAGCTGGTTACTAAATAATGTATAACTGTGATATTTCTGCAGTTCCAAGAAAACCTGGAGAATATTTTGGATGTGAATTTAAATGTAAAATGACAAATGCTTTCCTCTGATAAGATTTGGCTGGGTTCACTTTGGGTTCCAGGCATGGCTGAACCTCTGGATAGTGACTATATAACCCTGGATATAGTGGGAGGTTACACGTTTATAGCTGACTGCACTATCTTCCAAGATAATTCTGATATTAAAAGTATTTTACTATATAAAACTTTCCCAACTTACTTATCATAAAATTCAATTTCTCAATTTACAGAAAGCCTAGACTTGCTTAAGAAAAAAAAAATACAAGTGGTGATCTAAATGCCTTAAGAATGTGACCAACTACAAATAAAAGTGTTTCCTAAGTGAAAATTTAAATGTAATTCTAGACCAAAAAAAAAAAAAAAAAGAAAATCACATGATTGCTTTAGAAGTTATAGAATTTTGCCACCAGAAAGCAGCTTAGAAGACATATGTATTTCTATTACCCTAAACTTCATTGGTTCTACCTTCCTTTTTTTTTTTTTGATTTTCTTAACTGAAAGCTTTATTGAGATATAGTTCATACACCATGCAATTTACCTATTTAAAAAGTCTACAAATCAATGCATTTAGTATATTCATGAAGTTGTATAGCCATCATCACAATCAAATTTATAATATTTTCATAATTCCTCCAAAAACCCTGTGCTCATTAGCAGTTACTCCCTTTTCCTTCCATTACCCAACTACCCCACACCCACCTCTCAATGCCCCAGAAAACAACTAATCTTTCTATCTCAATAGATTTGCATATACTGAACATTACATACAAATAAAATCACACAATATGTGGTCTTTTTGGACAGGATTCTTTTACTTAGCATGTTTTCAATGTTCACCTTTGTGTGCATCAGTACTTTATTCCCTATTGCTGCTAAATAGTATTGTTTTATAGACATATTATATTGTAAGCATGCATTCACCAGCTGATGAACATTTGGGTTGTTTTCTACCTTCTTTTTAAAAATTATTTCTTCCCTTAGTTCTCTTTGTTATCATTTTAGATTCTTCATGGACAAATTCTTCTTTCAGCACTTTAAATTCTGGCTTGTGGGTTTGTTGTAAGGTCTCTGCATGCCTCGATTTTCTTTCTCCTTAAGACTGCATTCATTCCATGTGCTTCAAGGAAACCTACAGGCTGACAAACCTCAAGTTTCAATGGCCTTCCTGTCCTTCAGACCCTGTATGAGTTCCTCCCACTTACCAAATTCCCTTCCAAATATTCTCTTGTTTTTAATAAATCAGAACAATATCTAAGTAGCCAGACATGTCCAGGAAATATTCTTGACTCTACCTTCTCTCTTCCTCAGTTTTTACACTCAATGGGTCCCCAAGTCATATATATTTTACCTACTGGCATTTCTTGAATCCATCCCTATTCTATGCCATCAATTACATGTTAGTTCATTATCTATATCTATTCTATACCATTAATGTCTTAACTCACTTCTTTGATTCTCGTTCAATGATTTTTAGATTCTTAAAATAAGTCACCATCATTGAAAAAGTAAAATACAAGCTCATATGGTCTTGTATCTTTATTTCTCTTTTTGTTTGTTTCTTTCTTTCTTTCTTTTTTTTTTTTTTTTTTTTGAGACAGAGTCTCGCTGTGTTGCCAGACTGGAGTGAAGTAGTGCAATCTCGGCTCACTGCAACGTCCACCTCCCAGGTTCAAGCGATTCTCCTGCCTCAGCCTCCTGAGTAGCTGAGATTACAGGCACCTGCCACCATGCTCAGCTAACTTTTTGTATTTTAGTAGAGACACAGCTTCACCATGTTGGACAGGCTAGTCTCAAACTCCTGACCTCAAGTGATCCACCCACTTCAGCTTCCCAAAGTGCTGGGATTACAGATATGAGCCACCACACCTGGACATCCAGTCTCCTATACTCTAACACAGGTGGCCTCTACTCTTGCCATATCAGACATTTTGTAAACTGTCAATATCAATAGTACCATGATTGCCCTTCCTTTATGTCAACGGGTAGTTTATTACTTCTGCCTAGAATGTCCCTATACCTTCTGTTGCCTAAGTTCATATTGCCCACTGAGGTTGAGACTAGTAAGCTGCTTACCAAACCCTTTCCCCATCCTTGCTAGACCCAAGAAGTAGCCCACATTTCCCAGCCTCTTTCACAGTTAGTTGTAGTCATATGAATGAACTCCAGCCATTGGATCACAGGTGAAAGAAAGGTGTCCTCTCAGGCCTAGATCATAAAAGCATCTTGTACAACGTTCCTTTTAACTTTTTTCATGTTTAGCAGCTGGATGTTGATGTCCAAAGACATCTTGAAAGTCACACACTGAAGATTAACCTGCATCTCTGAATGACTGTATGCACCATAGTTGTTGCTGCCATTCTACTCCGTTGAATCTTACATGAGTGAGATCTAAATTTCTAATATTAAGCCTCTGAATTTAGGGATAATTTAATACATAAGTCAGTACTACTCTTCAACAGCTAGGTGATAAGAAAGATCTTAATTTCTAGCTCCACATCCCCTACTTGTGTGCATGACATTAATTACTAAACTAAATTGTAAATGTGATTTACAAGCTTATCTCTTTCTGTAGCTTGTGAGCTTTATGAAGTCTGGAACCGGGTCTTTGATCTCTATAACCCAGCATCAGCCATAATATCAGTACTTGGTAAGAGTTTTTTGAATGAAATTTCCTCTCACACATCTTTCTTGATATCTGCTCTGCAGGAAGGTTAACATGTATTTTTTAACAAAAGGTGGCGGGGGGGTTGGGTTCTGTTTTTGTCTGAATTTGGGAAATGCTGAGTTAAACGAAACACATTTATAACAAGTATTCTTAAAACTTCCATATGATAATGAACATCATCAAGATGATGTAAATTTTTTTAACAAAAATTATTTAATCACAGGTTTTTTGGTTTGTTTGTTGTTTGTTTGTTTTCTTATAGAGCATGCTGAGAGGCAGGTTATCCATGGAGCATGTTTTGGAAAAAGCTGACCTTGACTAATACAAACATTGCAAAATCTTGTATAGAAACTCAGAAATGTTTTATTTCAGACCTAGATGCATAAATCACAGAGTTAACTTAAATATTGAGCGGTTGATGATTTTCTGAATACTCATGCCAGAGGCACTCCTCTTTGGGGCTGCCTGGTTTTGGGATATTTTCCTGCCATGAATACAGTTTCAGAACAAGAACTGGGGACATAAGAAAAAGTTAAATCATGCTTAGTGTATTTCCTTTGTCATCTTAGTCTGGCTAAGAATGAGCTGGAGGACTGTAGCTATTGGCTCAGCTAAAGATAAACAGTTTGGTACTCGGTAGTATATAGAGAAAACTTATTTCACTGGCCCTTTATCTCTGCTCCTTAATTATAAAACCAAAACATGTGAAGAGCTTGAAACAGTGCTTGGCATAGGTACGTGTTCAATAAATGTTGTTGACTGTAATTATTACCAGAACTAGAGGGGTGCCTAGCTGTGACGACTTAAGTAAATCATTTTACTATTCTGGGTTTGAGTTCCTTTTGTCTTTCAAAAGCATAAAAGTGGGATTAGATTGCCTCTGATTCCTTGTCCTGCTCTGACATGCTGGGCATCAGTTGTGTTTAACTTCAATCTTGTATCTGTCATTCTGGTCTTTGGCAAATTGCATTCCTGTGTTTCCTTGTTTTGAAGATACAAAGAGTAGGTAACCAAAGTCTAGCTTATCACTCCTGGTGGAGACAAATAGAGGTAGGTTTAATCCCCAAAAGAAGATAATTCAATGCTATTTCCATTTGACCTTGGAATTTCAAATGACTCTGGTGCTTTAAATTCTCCTCCTTAATTTGCTCAATACTATAGTTTTAATTGCCTGGACATATGCCAATTAATGGCAGGGTTAAGACAGGCCTGAAGCAGACCAAACTCAGAACTTGTCTAACAGACAATACTGCTCTGGATTCATAAAAGCAGAGAAAATTTATTCAAAGTAAAGCGTCCTGGATATCTAAGGTGAACACATGCTGTTTATTTTGTATAGTTTGCTGCTTTATCTCCTCACACATGAAATACTTGTTTGATATAACAGTGCTAGTGAATCCACCACCCCCAATATTAGGACATCTTTCTTAAATAAGTCCTTGTAGACTGTAACTATATTTCTTTTTTAAAAAATGTTTTGAGAATACTACTGTAGTTTTATCATTTATAAACCATCTCTTAGACCTTGAAAAATCAGTGAGTGCTGTGGCTTTACAGTTTTCAGGATGTTGGATGCTTTCAAATGAACTAAGGTCATTCTACAGATAGATTATTCACAGAGTAGCTTGGGAAGAAATGTAAATTTCTGTGGCTGGGAGGAAATAGAGATTTGCCAAAGCCCAGTGACTTTGCATCAAATCGCCATGCTATTTTAAAAGCCAATGAAAGACAAACAGAAATAGGATTTCATGTACAAGGTATAGCTGAGAAAATGAAGCTGTTCAAACAACCCTGACCAGGTTTCCAATTCGATGTATCTGAACAACAGCAATGTTTTAAGAAATGCACAAGTTATTGGGTTTAAAATGTCTCTCAAAAATATTATGTGCATTTAGAATGAGTTGAAACATCACCATATCAAAAGAAAACAACCAAACAAACAGTTGTGTATAATTTATCAGATATTATGAGAAATTGTAAAGGATAAAAAAAGAAAAGATGTGGCCCTGGGCTCAGGCTGATTATATGGTATTTAGAAATCCAAGTCAAAGAAGTGAAAAGGGAAATAATAAAACTAAGGACCAACTTGAACATTGATGTAAAAGTCATTAGAATTCACTGATCATTATGGGAGATAAGAAAACAAAAACCTCACTGCAGACTAGCGTAATACCTGTAAGATAGTACAGATTTGCCCTCTGCTCCTGTTTTTTTTTTCTTTTCTTTTTTTTTTTTTTTTTTTTGAGATGGAGTCTTACTCTGTCACCCAGGCTGAAGCGCAGTGGTGTGATCCTGGCTCACTGCAATCTGCACCTCCTGGGTTCAAGTGATTCTCCTGCCTCAGCCTCCTGAGTAGTTGTTATTACAGGCACACACCACCACACCTGGCTGATTTTTGTATTTTTAGTAAAGATGGGGTTTTACTATGTTGGCCACGCTGGTCTCCAACTCCTGACCTCAAGTGATCTGTTCGCCTTGGCCTCCCAGATTTCTGGGATTACAAGTCTGAGCCCCAACCTGGCCTGCTCCTATTTTCAAGAAGTTTCTCACTCAATTTTGCTCTTCAATAATGAGTATCAGTTCTGTCTCTAATAATACAAAGTATGTGATTTTTTGAACAGAAACATTCTTTCTGATCTCACTGTATTTTAAAACCAAATACAATTCATGAGACCTGAAATATTAGCTTAGTTGTGTGTGTGTGTGTTATATGCATGTCCACATAAAAAATTCAAGTAGGTATTTTTTCTTATGAAATCATGACTTACAGGATCTCCCCTTCTGGACTTGGAACTCTGAACATCTCTATTGGAGAGAGCCTGAGCTTCATGTTTAAAAAAGCCTTGAAATTAAGAACAAGTAAACCAAGCCTGGGCAAGTCACTCCATCTCTCTAAGTCTCACTTTCTTCAGATAAATATGTGAATACTACTGCTCACTTCCCAGATTATAAGCTAATATTAAACAAAATAGACATTCTGCTACAAATGTCCAAAAGGAACAAAGGATGGTGCAAACGTTCATGGTTTGGAGATTAAAGAAAATGGGAAGGATTGTTTACAAATATAAAGTGAGATCCTAAGGTAACAACACAACACAGATAGATGGAACAGACTTTAAATTTATTTGTGTGAGTTTCAGTAAATCGTACTACTTCTGTAAGTTGTACTTTTCCATCTTTGGGAAATGAGCGTATCAACAGTACCTGCCTTCATAGTCATGTATAAGTGTTGCAGGACTTTTCCTTCGTTCGGCTAAAGACGGGGTCCTTGTCCATCCCACGGCCGTGAAAATGTAGGCTCACAGATGGTTTGAAGGGTAAGACAGGGTTTTATTGGGTAAAAGGAAGAAAAAGGGAAAACAGACACTCTCACTAGGCCAGAGTCCCTGCTAGAGCACTTCCCACCAGGCCAAACTTCCTGAGGCTCCACCCCAGGGCACAGGCTGGCTACAGTTTTGCCAGGTATCCCCTTCTACCTGGCTGTCTCAGAAGCATAGCATTAAATGAAATAACACATATAGTTCACTTAGCACAGTATGTAGTATATCATTAGTAAAACATAGCTATTTACTCTTATGATCCTTTGTATCGGCAAGTCATTCTCATGACTTCAGTTACACCTGATACATTCAAGTATCAGAACAAGCCAGAAAAATTTGTCAGCGTTATCTGTCCATGATATGAAATGTATAGTGTGGCTGACGATTTTGAGGGTTTTATTTCATATGCCCCCACTGAAATTAAGAAAGTCACTGGTCAAAAAAAGAGGTTAAGAATTCTCCTTTCTAAATATATATATTTTCTCTAGAAATATTTGTATTAGAAAAGAGTATTTGTATTAGAAAAGAAATGCAATATGCCATTTTGAATATCTATCTCTACCCAAACCACAGAGCCGTAAACATACACATCCGATGCATGACTCACTCATCTGAGAAACTGCACATATGCGCCCCATGCTAGCTAAATACGTAGGTTTACAGAATGCATATTTAGAAAAAACTAATTTACTTCCTGTGCTCCCTATAGTCCCATCTTGTTTTCATGCAGCTGATCCAACTTTCAATTCACAAAAGCAAAACCTCCTTAGAACCAAAATAAATACTAATCTTAAATTCAATGTACCCTGACAGCAAATAAGTTTGTTGTGCTTACTTCAGCATGAATAAAAAGCCCGCAAGGAGACTCCTACATAAGAGTATATTTACAAGTTCCATTACCCACTGGAGAGATTGATGTAATAAACCTATAATAAAAAGCTTCATGTTATAGATTTCTCTAATGTTTCTTATCAAACAGTCTGTATTATCTTGGCTTGTGTATTCAATTTATAATAGCTTTTCAATAAGTGCCTTGAAGCTAGAGGTCATTTTTATTTAGTTTTCTGACATGTAGGAATGTTTACAAAAACACTTTCTACCCTTAGAATTGGAAAAATATGCTTGTCCAGTCAACTAGTTCATGACATTAACCTATATATTTATTTTGAGTTTTTAACAGTTTTCCAAGCTGTAACAGTTGACTGTCCCATTACATAATTTATTTTTGTTGCCAAGTAGGAGTGGGTGAACTGTTCCAGATCACATCAAATACCACTGTAATCTTAAAGTATTTTGCATTATGTATAGGTTTTTCAGAGAGCTTACTCATTTGAATTTGAAAATATCTGACCAGAACTCCCAATGAGTTATTCTCTGAACTCTGAGGCAAACCACTTAGATGAAACTGGCAGTCCTACCACCACAGGAAAAGGAAGACAGCTGATAAGGTATGAATAGAATACTTGAACAGAAATCGACACTGGGGTCTATAGACCATCGCCAAGTTCCAGTTGCTGCTGACCCATACACATCTGAAGAAACATTTTTGTAAATAAGCTAGTACTGCATACACATTTAGAACATTAATTAGCTTAGACCTCCCTTTTGAGACTTGACCTCTCAATAATTTATTGTCACATTATAAATGTCACAATGTGTTCATTCATTAATTCATTCGACAAATGTTAACTTAGTCCACATTATGCTCCAGGGACTGTACTAGAGTTTGGGATTCAAATGGAGAAAAGACACAGTTGCTGTCTTAATGGAATTTACAATGCACTGGGAAAAAACGGACAGACATCAATCTCTCTGAAAAAACAAGTCTTTGATAAAAACTGGTGAAATATGCTCTAAAGAGAACCAGATAGGGGATCCGATAATGCTTCTATGCAGTTTAACCTGGGAGTAGACCATAAACATAACTGCTTTTTGAATGGGCAGAAGTAGTTATAATCCTTAGACTACATTTTCCTTCTTATCCATTTGCATTTACTCTGAATTTCTTGAACTCTGAGTAAATATTTCTCTCTTGGAAATATTACATGTATCTTCACTTACTATCACACAGTGAAATGGGATTACATCTGTCCTTCTGATAACTTTGATTTATAATTATTCTAATTGCTTTAAAATTCCCTAGGATGCATGGTTCTACTCTTCAACATTCTTACCGAATATGGTTACAATTTTAATGTCTTCAGGAAAATAAAACATTCTTATCTTTTCCGTTCCAGAAAGTCCATTTTATTTTTTGAGATATCTCTAATTATCAGAAAGCAAATCCTGAATCCAAGGTAGAATGTGTCTTTAGTTTTCACCATTTGTTCAGGTTCTATTGCAAACAAGTCAGCTTCCTCCTCCATGTGATGGGCATTCAAATATTTGCAAGTTAAAAACCCAGTAGGATTATCCTGAAAGTAAGTCAAAAGAATCTTGATAATTCTGAAGTGATTTGCATGTTTGTTTCATTAGCATCTTCTGGCAAAGAGGCACTAGGCTAGTAGATGTCGAAATATTCATGTTCCATCCTTTCAAATAGCTTTGGCAGTGTACAATACTTTAAGTTATTTTGACTCCCTTTTCTGTATTATAGATAAGTCAGGTATATCACTATAACGTTGTACTTTTACATGACTCAATGACTTCTGGGAACAGTTATTATTTTGCATGGCCAGTCCCTGCCAACTGCCCTGCTTACTAGAGTACAGGCAAAGCAGGAAACAGAAACAGAGGAGAGGCCACTAGATGAATGCAAGATAATGCTGCAGTGCGTTAAACCAAACTCAAGACCGTTAATTCAACTTTTATGAGAACAGCAGAGAAACGTTCACTATCAATCTCATTTTGACAAAGGTGAAGGGCATACAGAACCAAGGAGACAGCTTGTCATTAAAAATGTTAAAAATAGAAAGCCTGGCGTACATACTGAGTGATGCAATAGTGCATACAAATTCTTTAACAGACAAGAGTTCTCTTTGCACCTACAGTTATTAATCTCCCAAGTCTAACATTCCTGAACTCTCTTTAGAGTTAATGATTCAAAAAGCAACATAAAGTCCTCATTAAGATTCTGTATCATACCTGGAGGGAGGAGGAATAAAACAAACATATTTTCTAAATTCCTTGAAATATCAGGATTTACATTGCTTATAGGGTATGACTTTTCAGAGATGAAGTGACTCTATGTGACTGTACCTTAGAGAGACAAAATACCTCCTCAGAAACAATTATTTGGGAAATAAAATTTTTAAAAATCCATCTGACATTCAGAGTGAGATGCTATCTTGATTCACAAAGTTCTATATGTTCTGAAGTGTTTGGCTGCATGTAGGACGTCAAGGAGTCAAATTCCTTTCCCGTGTTATCTGGGGCATACTAGCCAGTGCCACGCAGAAAATAATAAGGAGAAGCAAAGAAGCTGCTATGACCCAGACCTTCAAGGAAAGCCTACAGATTCCTATTTGTTCTTACAAAGTGCAATCCAGGACTCCTGACTATATTTGCTAAGGTAAGAACGAACTGGGGGAAAAAAACAGGCCCAAAGGGAAGCAGCATATAATATTAATCCACAATCTTCCCAAACCTTCCTTTTCTTTCCTAAACAAAGATACATTCTTCAAATACATACTGCCAGCAGGGCTGAATGCTTGTGGACTGACCTGACTGACTAGACTTTGAGAAAGAATAACACCATTTTTACTCATCTCCAGAATTAATACCCTTGGGATGTCCTTATTAAGTGTTGTAGGAAAGAAAGATACGTGGTATATAAAAGCATGAGAAAAAAGGACTGTATCTTAGGATTAGAGAGCATATAACTAAACTCAAATGTTTGGGCTTTTTCAATATCCATGATTACAAACAGTATAATTTTGAAAGCAGCACAATAATTAAAATGGTAACATTTCCTTTTATCTGTATTTTTAGCCCTTGCAATCTGTATAGGTTTCAGAGGCTTCTGATTTTGAGGGGATTTTCTTAGACAGTATTCTCAACAAACAACAAAGAGGCTGACCATGGAAAGAAACAATTGGCCATTGTCAAGGTGGTAAAAAACAACAAACAAAAACAAACAAAAAAAAACTCTTTTTTTCAATGGTATTTCCAGATCCCACTTGAATTCCTATAGCTCAGCTTTGGAGTAGAAGGAGTAGGTAAAGCTCATCCCCTGAAGGGAAACACAGCAATTGCTTTCTAGAAGGAAAGCATAGAATTGGGTAAATTAGCAACTGTAAGTGCTAACATCAGTTAAGTTTTGTCTACCAAGGGCAACAAAACAAAAAATTAACAACAACAAAACAACCAAAAACTTCCACTTCCCTGTAACTATTTGCAGTCTCAAACTTACTGTTTTCTAGCTGCTAGTTGGCCCTATGGAACCACTTATAACTCAAAACCACAAATCACATAAATCAAAAACACATTCTGGGTTTGGTACAGAGGAACTAGTCACTTGATCCTAACAGAAGAGAAAGCTGCAAAAACAATTAGAAATTCATTCATTTAGTGTCCATTCTGGGCAAGATTTTTGAGTAGTCACTGAAGAAAAATTTAAGAAATATAAAGGCAAGAAGACTATCTTTTTGTTATCCAAACCATCACACAGATAGAAGCAATACAAAGAGAGATGGGGAGAATAATGGAGGGTGAAGGCAGAGGTTCTAGAGAGAAAACAGGAGGAAGAAGAGTATTTCTGGCGAAAATTACTAGATCTACATGAGTGAAAGGGCCAAGCTTTAGTTGACTTAGTGTCAGGAATTTGAAACTATATCATTTGGTAAATCAATTACTACCCTTGTGATCTTAGATACCTTACTTATTTTCCTTTCTGAGTGTCAGTTTCCTCATTTGACAATTCTCTTAAGATATTTTTCTATAAACCTGAAATCTAAATATTTGGAAAAGACCTCAATCTACAGCTCTGGTTAATACACCAGTTGTTTAATTGGTAGACACCATCGAATGAACAATTACTGAAGAAACTTGTAGTTTAAAAGAGAATTTAAAACTTATTTATTGAGTTCTAAAGCAGTTGAAATGTGATATAACTTAATAAGTAATGATTAATTAAAAAAAAGTCTTTGTTAGTGTAGAGATTTATAATTTTTTAAAAAAGCTTTCACATGTATTAACTTATATGGTTTAAAACTCACCTTTAAAAACTATAGAGAACTGATTTATAAACTGCATAAAAAAATTAGCTCCATTAATTTATAGTCACAATTCACTTTTGACCAAAAAACAGTGTTACCCAGCATGAACACCAACATTTACCGTGGCATGGCTCTGAACAAGTTTCTAAATATAGAAAGCTTAGTTGTTGCCAAAAATGAAATCCAACTTCAAAGGACAAGGATTTACCAGCACTTAAAATATTCAGAGGAATAAAACACAAGCCGTAAAAAAAAATTCCAAAGGAGAAGATCCGTAAGTATTTCAAACAACAGCTTAAATGTGGTAAGCGACCACACTCCTATGATGAATACATTCACACATGAGATCCACTCTGCATTATGAAAAATCACATAATATATTAAGGCATGGATTCCACTGAGACCTGTACTACTACTTCCTTGCTTGTCTCATGTCATTGGACAAGTCCTCGTGCTCTGGGCCCTTGCTGAGTTTTCTTTGTTAATTCCTGTGTGCCTAGAAACATTGGCATATTCTCCAGGAAGTCTTTTCTTTCTTCTCTCTCTCTTACATTCCATCTACCTCATAGACACAGTTGGCTTTGGATTTAGTTTCAATGTCATGCCCCATTGCAGCTGCACAGCTGTCCCCTTTCACTATCTGCCAAACACTTACAGTATTTTGGGAGAGAAGTGTCTGTCTAGATTAGCAGATCCACAAGGACAGGAGATGTGTCCCATTGGCAACTTTCCACTGGTACTAAATAAATAACTAGTACTTATTTAGGCACTTTCATTTGTTTTGTAAGTGAATGTGTAATTGGGATGAAATTTTTTATATCCTCTCTGTTCCCAAATTCCTTGGTGTGTTTGTTTGTTTCAGAGACAAGGTCTTTCTCTGTTGCCCAGGCTGGAGTGCAATGCTGCAATCGTAGTTCACTACAACCTTGATCCTATGAACTCAAGCAATCCTCCTGCCTCAGCCTCCCAAGTTGCTAGAATTACAGGCATGAATCACCATGCCTGGCTATTGTTTGTTTTTTTTTTTTTTTTTAAAGTTTTGGTCAAGTGTGGTGGCTCATGCCTGTAATTCCAGCATTTTGGAAGGCCAAGGCAGGTAGATCACCTGAGGTCAGGAGTTCAAGACCATCCTCACCAACATGGTGAAACCCTGTCTTTACTGAAAAAAATATAAAAGTTAGCCAGGTGTGGTGGCAAGTGCCTGTAATCCCAGCTACTTGGGAGACTGAGGCAGGAAGAACTGCTTGAACTGCGGAGGCGGAGGGTGCAGTGAACCAAGATCATGCCACTGTACTCCAGCCTGGGTCACAGAGTGAGACTCCATCTCAAAAAAAAAAAAAAATTGTAGAGATGAGGGTCTCCCTATGTTGCCTAGGCTGGTCGCAAACTCCTGGGCTCAAATGATCTACCTGCCTCAGCCTCTCAAAGTACTGGGAGTACAGGTATGAGCCACTGTGCCTGGCCCTTGGTGGTTTTGATAATTCTACTCAATCAAAGGAAGAGCTAGACTTTGTTTCAGTGTAACACCCAGATTATATGCTGAGAGGTGCCATTCTTAGAAAAGTGAAAAGGCTGCTTCTCTTGTAGTTTCCATGAGAATTGATAGAACCAAATGACTGACTACATGGTGGCCTGGTGAAGTGATACTATTTTAGGGAGAAGGAGAGAATAAAGGCATTAAAGAGACTCACGGATTGAAAATCTAAAGGGATCATCGGGAGCACAAAGGAAGCAAGAGGGTCCTAAGGGAATATTTCTACCCTGCTTGTCCCTTCACTGCAAGAGAGGAGGCTCAAAGAGATGAGATCAAAAGAGGTGGTGAAAGGATGAAACAGTGAAATAGACTGCAGTGGTCACTCTTGAATCTTTATCTTGGTAGGTCCTTAGAAGACATCAGAAAGGAAAAGATCGTAACAGTCTTTTTAACTTAAAAACTTGTTCATTCAATGTCTGCTAGTAAAAATGTATCTTTGCTTTCCATTGTAAAGAGTCTATAACCTTTATAATAGGATTATAAATGAATTAGATGTTCTTTAAGATACCTCAAGCCTATGAAATTCCATACATTTATAGTCTTATCTATGCAGAGATTCTTAAGCTCAGTTCCAGACCAGTGCAATAAAACAAATACTGCAATGAAATGAGTCACACAAATTTTTTGATTTTCCATTGCATACAAGAGTCATGTTTATACTGTAGTCGAATAAGTGTGCAATAGCATTATGTCTAAAAAACACAATGTACATACCTTAATTAAAAATACTTTATGGTTAAAAAATGCTAATGATTATCTGAGACTTCAGCAAGTTGTTATCTTTTTGCAGGGGGAGAGTCTACCCTCAATTGAGATGGCTGCTGACTGATCAGGGTGGATGTTGCTGAAGGTTGGGGTGGCTATGGCCATTTCTTAAAACAAGACAACACTGAAGTTTGCTGTATTGATTGACTCTTTCTTTCATGAAAGATTTTCTCTGTACCAGATAATGCTGTTTTATAGTTTGTTCATTCGTTTGTTATCTTTTTGAGATGGAGTCTCGCTCTGTCGCCTAGGCTGGAGTGCAGCGGCACGATCTCAGTTCACTGTAACCTCTGCCTTCTGGTTCAAGCGATCCTCCTACCTCCGATTTCTGAGTAGCTGGGACTACAGGTACGTGCCATCATGCCCAGCTGATTTTTTGTATTTTTAGTAGACACAAGGAAGGATGGTCTCAATCTCCTGTCCTTGTGATCCACCCTCCTTGGCCACCCAAAGTGCTGGGATTACAGGTGTGAGCCACCACGTCTGGCCTGTTTTACAGTATTTTATCCACAGTAGGACTTCTTTCCAAATTGAAGCCAATCCTCTCAAACCCTACCACTGCTTTATCAACTAAGTTTACATAATATTTGAAATCTTTTGTTATCATTTCAACAATTTGCACAGCATCTTACCAAGAATAGATTCCATCTCAAGAAACCATGTTCTTTGCTTATCTACAAAAGGCAACTCTTTGTCCATTCAAGTTTTATCATGATTGCAGCAATTCAATCACTTCTCTCTCTGGGCTCTACTTCTAACTCTTGTTGTTTTGCTATTTCTACCACATCTGCAGTTGCTTCCTCCATTGAAGTTTTCAGCCCCTCAAAGTCATCTATGAGGGTTGGAATCAACTTCTTCCAAAATCCGGGTAAGGTTATTTTGACCTCTTCTCATGAATCATAAATTTTCTTTCTTTTTTTTTTTTTTTTTGAGACTAGAGTCTTGCTCTGTCACCCAGGCTTGAGTGCAGTGGTATGATCTTGGCTTACTGAAGCCTATGCCTCCTAGGTTCAAGTGATTCTCCTGCTTCAGCTTCCTGAGTACCTGGTACTATAAGCATGTGCCACCATATCTGGCAATATATATATTTGTATTTTTGGTAGACAAGGTTTTGCAGTGTTGGTCAGGCTGGTCTCAAATTCCTAGCCTCAAGTGATCTGCCTGCCTTGATCTCCTAAAGTTCTAAGATTACAGGTGTGAGCCACCATGCCCAGCTACAAATTTTCTTAAACCTTAAATCTCATGAAGCGTCTAGGATGGTGAATCCTTTCTAGTAGATTTTCAATTTACTTTGCTCAGATCCATTAGAGAAATCACTATGCATGGCAGCTATGCTTATAAAATGTATTTCTTAAATAAGACTTGAAAGTCAAAATGACTCCTGATCCATTGGCTACAGATTGGATGTTGTGTTAGCTGGCATAGAGACAATATAAATCTCTTAATGTATCGCCATCTGAGCTCTTGGGTGACTAGGTGCATTTTCAAACAGCAGTAATATTTTGAAAGGAACCTTTTCTTTTCTGAGCAGTAGGTCTCAACACCGAGCAGAAAATATTCAGCAAACCATGCTGTAAACAGATGGACTGTTATCCAGGCTTTGTTGTTCCATAAAAGAACATAAGCAGAGTAGATTTGGCATCATTCATAAGGGCCCTAGGACTTTCAGGATGGTCAATGAACATTCTCTTCAACTTAAAGTCACCAGCTGTATTAACCCCTAACAAGAAAGTAAGCCTGTCTTTTGAAGTTTTAAAGTCAGATATTGACTTGTCCTCTCTAGCTATCAAAGTCCTAGATGGCATCGTCTTCCAATATAAGGCTGTTTACCTACATTTAAATCTGTTGTTTAGGGTAGCCACCTTTATTAATCAACTTAGCTAGATCTGAAAAACTTGCTGCAGTTTCTATATCAGCACTTGCTACTACATCTTGCACTTTTACGTTAAAGAGGTGGTATCGCTTTCCTTAAATCTCATGAAGCAACCTCTGCCAGCTTCCACCTTCTCTTCTGCAGCTTCCTCGCCTCTCTCAGCCTTCACAGGATCAAAGAGAATTAGGGCCTTGCTCTGGATTAGGCTTTGGCTTAAGAGAATATCACAACTGGTGTGATCTTCTATTCAGATTACTCAAACTTTGCCATATCAGCAATAAGACTATCCTACTTTCGGAGTGGGGTGCGGTGGCTGACGCCTGTAATCCTAGCACTTTGGGAGGCTGAGGTGGGTGGATCACAAGGTCAAGAGATCAAGACTGTCCTGGCCAACATGATGAAATCCCATCTCTACTAAAAATAAGCTGGGTGTGGTGGTGCATGCCTGTAATCTCAGTTACTAGGGAGGCTGAGGCAGGAGAATTGCTAAAACCTGGAAGGCAGAGGTTGCAGTGAGCCACGATCCGGCCACTGCACTCCAGCCTGGTGACAGAGGGAGACTTCGTCTCAAAAGAAAAAAGACTGTCTTACTTTCTTATTCATGTATTTCCTGAAGTAGCACTTGTAATTCCTTCAATAATTTTTCCTTTGCATTCACAACTGTTTGGCACAAGCGGCCTAGTTTTCAGTCTGTTTTGGTTTTCACCATGCCTTCCTCATTAAGGTCAATTCCTTCTAGTTTTTTATTCAAAGTGAATGATACACTCTTCCTCCTCTCACTTGAACACTTAGAGGCCACTGTAGGGTTATTAATTGGCCTAATTTCAATATTGTTGTTTCTTAGGGAAAAGGGAGGTCCGAGGAGAAGGAGAGAGATTGGGGAAAGGCCAGTGAGTGGAGCAGTCAGAGCACAACATTGACTGATTAAGTTCTTTGTCTTAAATGGGTGCGGTTCATGGTATTCCAAAACAGTTAATAATAGTAACATCAACTAGTGATCACAGATCACTATAACAGATATAATAATAATCATAAACTTTGAAATATTGTGAGAATTACCAAAATGTGATACTGAGACACAAAGTGAGCACATGCTGTTAGAAAAATGGTGCCAGTAGACCTGCTCGACGCAGGGTTTCCACAAATCTTCAATTTGTAAAAAATTCGGAATCTGTGAAGTGCAATAAAGCAAAGCACAGTAAAACAAGGCATGCCTGTAATAGGTTGCTAATTTCCCAGATTGAAATGATGAAGAAGCTGGTAAAGTTTTTCAAATATCTGTAGGCTATTTGAAAATTATACAAAGGATACAGGCATTCCAAATAAAGTGTCATTAAGATAATGCTTAGATGGTGGTTCTGAAGGCAAAGTGGCATTTTGACAGGAAAAAAAATCTTCAGAGCATTTCCTTTGCAGTTGTTACATACAGTCAATAACAACCGGGAAGGATTTGTATTTTTAGGAAGGATTTGTATTTTAAAATGGGTATGCAGCAAAACGTAGCAATTTGCATAAGTGTCAACTGCAAATTACAGTTATCTTCAAATCCAGAAAGAAACTTGCATCTAATTGTAAACATATTGCTTTAGCAGCAAAGTAAATGTCTTTCCCAAAGTGACCACTAAAGCCATTTAGTATTAATAACTATAAACTAACAATGATCATAAAATAGAAAATGGAATTAAGATTGCCTTTTGAGTAAGCAGAGACAGCTGGTATCTCTTTAGCAATTTAGAATTTACAAAATTATTTTCACTATCCTGTCTTAGTTTGCATCTGTTTGTGAGGAAATATATCCCCTTTCACAGATAACGGAGGTAAAATAACTTGCCTGAGTTCAGGTAATTTGTATGTGTATATTTGTATAACAAGCAAGAAATCTGAAGTATAAACGTAGGTATCTGGGCCATAAATGTTGTGACATTTCTACTACATGAATCTGACACAAAGGCTATAAAAATCTGAGGGGAAAAAACAAAAGTATAGCTTTGAAAGCATGGCTGTAGCCACAGAAAATGGGCCAAGATCTTGAGATAAGGCATAGGTTACCTATGCTTTTTATTTTTGTTTATTTATTTGTGAGACAGACTTTTGCTCTCGTTGCCCAGGCTGGAGTGCGATGGCGCAATCTCAGCTTACTGCAACCTCTGCCTCCTTGGTCCACGCAATTCTCCTGCCTCAGCTTCCCAAGTAGCTTAGATTACAGGTGCCCACAACCACAGCTGGCTAATTTTTGTATTTTTAGTAGAGACAGAGTTTCACTATGTTGGCCAGGGTAGTCTCAAACTCCTGACCTCAGGTCATCTGCCCACCTCGGCTTCCCAAAGTGCTGGGATTACAGGTGTGAGCCACTGAGCCTGGCACTGCTTTCTAAATACCTTCAGTAAATACATATGCGTACATTTAATATCGGTTTTGAAAGTAGAGCTTCAAGGTATCTACCAGGTATAAGGGAAATTCAACCTTGGAGTTATGAGCTAAATTATGTTTCCCCAAACTTCATGCTGAAGCTCTAACCCCCAGTACCTCAGAATGTGACTATATTTGGACACAGGGCCTTTAAAGAGGTGATTATATTAAATGGCACCTTAAGGTAGTCTCTAATCCAATCTGACTGATGTCCTTATCAGAAGAGGAAATTTGGACACACTCAGAGGAAAGACCACGTGAGGATACAGGGAGAAGGTGGTTATCTGAAAGCCAAGCAGAGGGGCCTCAGGAATAATCTGAACTTCTGACACTTCTAGCTTTTAAGACTGGGAAAACATTAATTCCTGTTGTTTAAGCTACACAGTCAGTGGTACTTTGCTATGGTAGCCCTAAAACACTCATATATTTAAAGATAGATAGTGATAAAGAAACTCTGATATGAGCACCTATTCTTTCAACATGACAACAATGATAGCCATGGTTCACATTCATGGGGTGCTTACTATGCACCAGGGAATAGTCTAAGGGTTTAACATGCACTGACCCCTTCAATTCTGACGACAATTCTATGAGGTAAAAATACTCTTGATTATTCCTGAATTACAAATGAAGAAACTAAGGCATAGAGATACTAAATAATTTGCACAAAATGCTTAGCCAATATTTAAATCCAAGGTCTGGGAATGAAAATGGCCACTAATAAACATTCATTGAACTTAATAAAAATATTATGAAGTCCTAGAAATTGAACATTCATTTTGATTGATTGTGTTTATATATATTTATTACAGACCAGATACAATTGCTGACTGAACCTCTTCTATTGTTGGATCCACACTAGTAGATACTTTCCTATGCTATGCCATGGGAAATCTTAGTCATTCTAGAAAAGCACACATTATTCTCTTTGTTTTTACAGATGAGGACACTGACTCTCAAATAGACAAAATCAGTTTCCCAACATCAGAACTGGCAAAAGCAACAAACACACACTAAGCTCTTGTGTATTTGAATCCCAAAATACTATATTTTTCTATCATATATATATTCCTATTGTGTTAAACCACAATAGTTGAAGAGATACAACTGAATAAATATAAATTATTCAGGAAGAGATTTCATTTCTGTGCATGTATGGCTCAGTGTTTAAACATACTCCAAAACATGAAAGGTCAGAGGGTGAAAACGGAACCCGAGTTTTCCTTGCTTTGAATAATATTGTGTATTAAGACAAGGGCTAGCTTTCTACAATCTGTTAACCTCCTCATCATGAACAAAGAGTGAACCTCAACTGTGTGACTTTTGGCTAAGCGCACTTTTAAGTAAAGTCTTTTACATATTCCGAGTAGATTTTGTAAAGAATTCTGGGGACCAATTTTTAAATGGAACATCTTGAACAAACTACAGCAAAGGAAATTTTGAGGCCTTGATAATTTAAGTGTTATTTTTACTACTAATGTGAATTCAACCCTAGCAAATTAAAACAGGAAGAATTAATTGGATATGCAAATGAGATTATTCAGTATATAAATCTAATTACATACCAATTTGCTTTAACAGCATGAAAAAAGAATAAATTGTTCTATGTAAATTGATTGTCTTAAATAACCACCCGTAGCCCAGCAAAAATTGTCTTGGAAAAGCTATATTGTAAGTGCAAACGTCTAAGTTAATAACATAATGTTCTTCACAGATCTTGTCACAAGAACCTCTTTACAATGAAATTTGCTTATACTCCTGATGTACAATAAGGTATTATCAGGTTTCTAGAACATAAGGAAATAATGTCACTATCTGGTGTTTTTTTTTTCCCCAGAGCACAATAGATTGATAAGACATGTTGATTTCTGAAACACTTAATGCTTTCACACAGACTAGACTTGAAGTCTGAGCAATTTTCATGTCTGAAAAATAAGAGAAAGAGATGGGTAAAGTATGCCAGTCTTTGTTAATTTGGCTGTGGCTCTCAAATCAATTTAATCAAATGCTTTCGGTACAATCAAGCAACCCTCTTCCACCACTCATCTTTAAATTTTTTTTCTTTGCCACTTAGTTTAGGCAAATGAGTTTTGAGTACTTAACCGGGAAAGGAGGCATTAATTCATGAAGCCTGTGTCTTGAGAACAAGCAGGATAATACTAGATGTTTGCAAGATACAAGATAAGGAGTTAGTTGTTTTCCTGGACATCAATTAGAGTCACTGTGTTTATCTCCAGATGCAACCCTAACATACAGTTCAAACAGAGATATTAATCTAGTATACTCAGGGTTTGCCACAAAATGCTTGGGTCCATTTTCAATGACTCTTGGTTAGAGAGCCCAAATGTCCTAGTTTCTGTAACTCTCCTATAGACAGACCATATAGGGCATGGTGAGTCAAATCCATGGATTCACCTAGGAAATCCAGTTCTACTGTAGTCTTGTGCTTGCAGGTTTATATAGAGGTATTTTGCAGAACAAAGGATGGATAAAGTATCCATCTGAACTGAGTGATGGGTAGACAGGCAGAGACATATAGGGTAAAGCATGGCAAGAGATACCATCTCCCTTTTCCCTCAGCATTCATTCTTGGCTCTGAGACTCAAGAGAGTTTCTGAAAGAGCTTATAAGATGGTAAAAATATTAGAAACTTAGATCTATGGAGCTTGTTATAATGAAGACTATGGAGCGATTTATCCAAAAGAAATATTTCTTCTACTTTATTATGAGAACAAGTGTCACAAGTCCCCTTCTCAGTCTCTAAAATAACACTCAGCAATGACAGCTGGTACTATTATCGAGAGCATCTACGACCAAGTTCCTTTCCCTTGAGAAGACCATTAGGACTTACCTTTAGGGGCTTCTTTTTCTGCCCTTCCCTACCTGGCAAAGAGGAACACAGACTGGGGAGCGGAACATAGAGACAGATGCCCTGGCTCTATGCTTGTGCTCTTAGGCAATAGTAAACGGAATGATAAGGAGGAATGAGAGTTACTGACAGTGTCTTGGCATGAACCTGAAATCACCACCAGTCAAAATGTGGCCTTAATCTGAGTAGAATGGAAGACACAGTGACGTGATCAGATACAAGGAGAAAATGAGTTTAAATCTGATGAGAGCAAATGAATTTGAATGAAAGGGAGCAAGCAGCTGCCATAGAAGCTATGAAGTATAGCTGTGGCAGCTTTATATAGGATGCCTGTGACCTCACATATAGGGAGTCAGGGAGCCTTTGAAAGAGAATCTAAAGCAATAATGTGGTCTCACTTTACTCTTTGTAATGTAGCTCCTAACAAACAAACCAAAATGGAGACTATCACATCATCACTTTTATTTCTTTTATAGCTCCTGTAACTATCTGAAAATATGCACTGATGTTGGCTTGCTTATGTGTCTTGTCTAGCTGAAAGGTAAACAGGGATTGCTTACCTGTATTTTTACTGCTATGTCCTCAGCATTTCACTATTTTGTTATTGCAGAAGCTCTATACATGCTCAGTAAAGCGGAAGATGGACATGCACACAAGTAACTACACTAGAGAACGTGGTTCAATGAGAGCTTCCTGGCCGGGCACAGTGGCTCATGCCTGTAATCCCAGAACTTTGGGAGAACAAGGCAGGTGGATCATTGAGGCCAGGAGTTTGAGACCAGCCTGGCCAACATGATGAAACCCCATCTCTACTAAAAATACAAAAATTAGCCAGGTGTGGTGGTAGGCACCTGTAGTCTAAGCCACTCTGGAGGTTGAGACATGAGAATTGCTTGAACACAGGAGGCAGAGGTTGCAGTGAGCAGAGGTAGTGCCACTGCACTCCAGCCTAGGAGACAGAGAGAGACTCCATTTCAAAAAATAAAAATAGAAAAGCTTTCTAAGAGCAAATCACTATGAGGTCACATGAGAAGAGATTAATACATGGAGATAAAAGGGGGTCCATACAGCTGACAGAGTTTAGTGTGCATTGGTTTAGCCCTTCCTTTGCGGCAAGACTTGTGCATAAAGTTTTAAAAAGATTATTTCAATACAGCCTTACATCTGCCCTATGAGGTATATTTTATTACCATCACCACTGCCCTGAAAAGGACACTGGGGTTTAGAATAGTTAGGTCACTTGCATCAAATCACACAGCCTATCTGTTGGTAGATTTTGAATTGAGACCCAAACAATCGGAACAAAATATGTCCCTTGGATATTGAGGGCAGCCCAAGTTTCAACAAATGAAAACAGATGAGGAAGGAATAGTAGGAACAAAGACAGAAGGACAGAAAAATATAAGGATCTATCTTTTAAGTGCAGAAATCGATAAGCCTGATCACTGAGCAGGGGGAAGAGACATGTAGGAGGGGATTCATCAAACACAGGGAAGCTAAACTTATTAGATTTGGCCATAATACCTGTATATGAAGAATGTATACACCTTGTTTCTGTATACACATACCTGTATATGTGTACATACATATACAAAAGTATGGTCAGGCTAGCAGGCAATGGCACTAAAGACACATGACATACTTTGTATAATTTATGTGGTTTAATAGAGGAAGGAGAATGTAATGGTTAATATTGGGTGTCTTCTTGATTGGATTGAATGATGCAAAGTATTGTTCTTGGGTATGTCTGTGAGGGTGTTGCCAAAGGAGATTAACATTTGAGTCAGTGGACTGGGAAAGGCAGACCCACCCTCAATCTGGGTGGGCACCACTGTCTAATCAGCTGCCAGTGCAGCTAGAATAAAAGTAGGCAGAACGCAGAAAGACTGAACTGGTTTAATTTCCCACCCGACATCTTACATCTTTCTCCCATGCTGGATGCTTTCTGCCCTTGAACATTGGACTCCAAGTTCCACTCTTAGCCCTTCAACCACACACTGAAGGCTGCACTGTCAGCTTCCCTACCTTTGGGGTTTTGGGACTTGGACTGGCTTCCTTGCTCCTCAGCTTGCAGACAGCCTATTGTGGGACTTCACTTTGTGATCATGTGAGTTTGTGTTCCTTAATAAACTCCCCCTCTATTTATACATCTATCCTATTCTGTCCCTTTAGGAAACCCTGACTAATACAGAGAGTGTCTTCTTTCCCCAAATTTTCATGAATTATTTTGAGATTCACCAAAGTAAAGGTGTGAAAGAAATACAGATATAATTAAGTATATTATTCAATTATATATATATATATGGCTTGCAATCTGACTGGTTTTAAAAGTTGCATCTGTCAATGCAGGCTATGATAGAATCCTAGCTTCTAAGCAATTTTCCTTCCTCGCATCAATCAACTCTGGCAAACCAGCAAAGAATAAAATTTTAAAGATTTGCCTCCATGATACCAAACTGGATTGTAATTCATTGTGCTGCAAAAGCTTTGCCACAATTTTGGGGGCTATTTAGAGTAATGATATATAACCAGGAATGTAGACTAGGGTCATTCTGAAGATGGTGCACAAACACATCCACTGAACAATGTGGAGCAAGTCGTCAATAAGACAGGAAATGTTAGGAGTAGGAGGGAATCTAGTTGATGAATTTGTCATTCTCCATTGGAGAATTTATTTGACTTATATGATTGCTTAAATGAGGTATTTCCTGCAGTTATAGGTATAAAATAACATAGATGTTTTAATGCAAAGGCTGATTTCTGGACAATTTAAGTGTTTCCTGCTTTCATGTCTGTGAAAAATGTGAATAATATGTACTACCTGGGACGCATCAACAGAATGTACACCAATCATTTCAAATCTATTTATAGATAAATTCAATACAGTTTTTTTAATACTCACATGCTACACTAGAAGCATCTATAATAATTAATGGAGCAATTTGCAAAGACCAAGCATATGACAGCATTTAATTCTATCCATCATTAAAATTTAGTGCATTTGGTACATTTCTTTTTTAAGAAACATGCAGTTGAAGACGTATATCGTAAATACACTGATTTTTAATGGGTGATCTGGCAGAATTCGTCCTAGTTCCATGCCAAGGCACAATTGAGAAATCAAGGAAAGTCTTTATGACCATCCTCTTAATTTTTTTCTCTTCCTGTTAATCATTCTTATTCTCTTCCCCTCTTATCTTCTGTCCAGCACTTTGATGCTGCCTCCTTCAGAGAGAAAAGTGACCTGACAAATGTGACACATTTAAAAAGAGGTCTTGATGAGAACATATAATCCTAGGAATAGCTGCATGGTTAGAAGGGACTCTCTGCTTTCAAAGTAAATCAGCTATAAAGGAATTATCACAGGTGTGGACAATTTGTCATCAAGGGCTGAATAGTGATGTTAGTATTTCTGATCAAGGATCTTCCTCATACAAAGTATGTGTGCATGTGCACGTGTGTGAAAGGTATATGTGTGCTAATACATACATACACACATATATATACACACAGACTTACTGGATATTAAAGAGCTGTTCTTGTGTCCAGTTATTTATCTCACAGTCATTGTTTAACTTTGTAAGTGTTCCCATTACCCAATCTTCCTTTTCTTAAAGAACTGCAGCAGGTAACCACTGAGTCTTTACTACATTTCTCCACTTGCGTATCTTATTCTTTCCATCAGTTCACCATTTCCTCATTATATAATCCCTGGTAGACATATTTCTGTACAAAAACTGTGTGTCTCTTTTTGGTAGAAAGCCTTATTTCTTCCATGCTAACCCATAAATAGCCTTACAAAGTCTCTGAATATAGAAAAATATAAAAAGCACTACATTGTTAGAGTACAGTTTTTGATCTGTTGTTTCAACAGCAGTTTTCATGTATAATATGTTGGTGTTTGCTTTTGTTACTCAATTTAAACTCTTCAACTTGTCATACTTTACTATAATGTAATGAATTCTCCAACATTTGAAAGCTCAGAAAGCTTGCATGAAAAGCAAAGCAATGTCAGATTATTCTCTTACTCATTTCTAATCCTTTAGCCCCCAGCTACATCCCCTTTAAGCCAGACAAAAAGAGATTTTGTTTTACATATAAATGTTGATTATTTTCACTGTGAGTATTTTTGGTTCACTGAATTCAATTAACTAAATTCTTTAAAAACCAAGTGTGTATTATGTGCCTTTTTGACAATTCTAGCTCTAGCAAGGGGAAAAGGGTTGGAAGTCAGATAGCTTAGATTTTCCTTAAGCTATTACAAAAATATGTCCAAACAACCAGTCAATTCAGTCAAGCATTCAATCATTTGGCTTTATCTGCATAAGGCCAGATAGCTGGTGAGATTTTCTTTTCCCTTCTGTATATCAGCCTTTTATAGAAACAGCAGTAGTAACAAACCCCCAACTCAACAAAACGCAAATGTATTAAATATTTTCCAAATTAATTTACTTCAGACAAAGTAAAATTCATTCATTTAATAAATATGCACCAAGTACCTGCTGTGTGCCAGGCACTATTCTCAGGGAATAAAACAGAGATTCATGCCCTTGAGGAATTAATTAAAAATATAATAAGTAAAACAAATAGTATTTTAGAAGTTTATAAATGTTACTGAAAAAAGCAAAAGTAGAACAGGATTAGGGAGGTCCATGAATGTGAAGGAAGTGTGGAAGGTGCAGTAGGAAATAGGTATGTAGAATAGCTTCATAAAGAAGGTGAGGTCTGAGCAAATCTTTGAGGAAGAGATGGAGCTGGACAAGCACTGATCTGAGGGAGCAGTAGACTACAGCCTGATGGCAGGTACAAGCCTGGCATGTTAACAAGTAGGGCAGGGCACAAGTGGAACTAGGACAGAATTAGACAGGAATAGAAGAAAATACCATAGAATAGAATGAAGAGGAGAGGAGTTAGCTGGGGAGGGATGCAGTGCATGTTATACACGGCAGGCTAAGAGAAGGAC
Organism: Cacajao melanocephalus; assembly: GCA_963573385.1. Lineage (NCBI taxonomy): Eukaryota > Metazoa > Chordata > Mammalia > Primates > Pitheciidae > Cacajao > Cacajao melanocephalus. The sequence continues at coordinate 40,669 of CAUYLG010041010.1, read as the reverse complement.
TTTGGCTTTGCTCTGAGTAAAATGGAGAGTCAATGCAATTTTTTGGAGAAAAAAAAAGAATGTTGTGTTCTGGTTTACTTTTTAAAAGAATCCCCCTGATACTTGTGTTGAAAATAGAGTGTAGGAGGAAAGGGGAAAAGCAGTGAGAACAAATTGTAAAACAGATTCTAGGGAGTAAAAGTTAGACCAATGAGGAGAGTATTTTAGTATTCCAGAAGAAAGATGCTTGCTGGCGCCTCAGACCAGAATGATAGCACACAAGGTGGTGAGAATTAATAGCTGGATTCTGAATATATTTTAAAGGTAAAGCCATATATTGGCTGAGGGACATGAGAGAAAGCAGACAATATTAAAATAAATTAAGGTTTTGGTCTGAGCCACGAAAAAGATGAAGTTGCCATCATCTGAAATGGAGACATGTGCAGATGAAACAGGTTTGGAGGAGAAGAGGAGGAGGTCAGGTCAACACATTCATGTTGAGATGCCTATTAGACATCACTCTGTATACGTGTAGCTAAATGGTTTCATCAACTATATTAGTTTTCATATAAAGAAATTCACTCTGATACAGTTTTTGAGTTGTGAATTAAAATAGATAAGTGTCAAAGTTTATTAATTATTGCAGTTTTAAAAAAGCTAATGACATGTCTATATGTCAGAGATAAATGCTTCTTGATTTCAGAAATCTTTAATTTGTAAACTTCAACTTTCTTTATAATACAAATAAAATTCTATTTAAATTTTAAGGGCTTAAAAAGGTTTGAGGCATATTCACATCTTACTGAAAGAGAAAACTTTTATTGCTACAGCTGTGTTGGGGACAGGGGGCACAACACTGAATCACATAAAACCAGGAGTTTGAAGGTGAGGCTGGAAACAGAGAAAGGCTATCATCAAGGATCTAAAAGAGCAGTAACAGATTTAAAGAATCCACAGAGTCATGAATCTGAAGCCATGTGACAAGGGGCATTAAGGTAGAAATTAATGGAAAAATTTTTCCAATAAGGTGGAAGTTAAAGTCAAGCAAGAGGAGAACAACAGTTGTCATTTGTTAAATTCCTATAATGTGAGCTGGGCATGGTGGCTGACACCTGTAATCCCGGCACTTTGGGAGGCTGAGGCAGGCAGATCATGAGGTCAGGAGTTTGAGACCAGCCTGGCCAACATAGTGAAATCTCATCCCTACTAAAAATACAAAAAATTAGCTGAACTTGGTAGTGGGCACCTATAATCCCAACTACTCAGGAGGCTGAGGCAGGAGAATCACTTGAACCCAGGAGTCGGAGGTTGCAGTGAGCTGAGAGTGTGCCATTGCACTCCAGCCCAGGCCAACCGACAGTATGAGACTCCATCTCAAAATAAAAAAAAAATCCTATAATGTGTTGTACTGTGCTTGGCAGTTTATATATGTAACTCATTAAAGACCTATCACTTTTCTACGTCTATTGTAAAGGTACAATTTATAAGTGAAGGAATTAGCAATTTGCCCATAGTTACAAGTTTAAAAGCAAAATGGATTCTGATTCCAGGTGTGGCTTCCAAATTCTGGCTTTTTAAGAACTGCAAACCATGATCAAAGTTAGATTAGGCATTCGATGAAGAGTCAATCAAGGGCAGCATCTGTAATTGGAAGTTAGAAATTTAGAGAATGCATTTAGGCAAGGGTAGGCATGAGTTATTAGATGACAGATTTAGAGAGACATCGGAGCTTAGGCAGATAACCCAATGTTGCATGCATGGTGACAATATAGTAAAACATACAGGTTAATGGACAAGAATCAAGGTTTTATAGGAGTTGAATAAGCAGGGCAGCAATAATCATGTGGATGAATTCAGATCCCAAGAGATGTAGACAGCAGAGGTAACATCAAAGCTCAGTGATGTTTCTTGTTGAGGCAGGGACCAGTCATGGGGCGACAAACTTGGGCCCCTCTATTGCACAACCTGAAGAAAAGCAACTGAAGTGTGTGTACTCTGCTTGTTTCAGAGATAAGGCAAAGGAAGACATTAGCTTATTAAAAAAAAATTTAAACACCTTGTGTATGTAAAGAAAATGGAGGCCACATGCAATGGCTCAGGCCGATAATCCTAGCACTTCGGAAAGTCAAAGCAGGCATATCACTTGAGCCCAGGAGTTTGAGACCAGCCTGGACAACATGGTGAAACCCTGTCTCCACTAAAAATGCAAAAATTAGCCAGGCATCGTGGCATGCACCTGTAGTCCCAGCTACTTGGGAGAGTGAATTGGGAGAATCACTTGAGCCTGGTAAGTCAAGGTTGCAGAGAGCTGAGATCATGCCACTCACTGTACTCCAGACTAGGTGACAGAGTGAGACCCTATCTCAAACAAACAACAACAACAACAAATAAATAAATAAAATAAAAAGGAAAGAAAAGAAATGAAAGAAAGAAGGAAAAAAAATGGAAACTATGCACTATAATTACATATAGTTATACTGATATAGAGATATGTATGAAAGAGTATTGACAATTCTAAAGTCACTTCCTTTAAGATAGTGTTTTGTAATTTTTTAGGGATTTTATAAGCTTATTTGGACTTCACTGTTCATATTAGGAGTTGGGATGCAGTTATAAAGTAATAAACAGGATGAGTTTAGGTTGGAAATTTTGGACATTATCCAATAACAAAATGCATTAAGAAGGACTTTTATGTATTTTCTAAAACACTTCAATTCCAGATGTGTTTATTAACTAAGATAATTTAAAGAGTAGAGGTAAATAATTCCTGGGATTTTTTCCTCTTTGAGGTAAGCAGATTGTAGGTCTCAGACTTCTATAAAATGATTATAGACAATAAATATTCTATCTTCTATGTCTAATTTAAATAAGCATATTTAATGCTGCTCAACAGTAACAGGGGAGCCAAAGAAGAGAAGGAATGAAGTACATGCTGATGCCTGATGATGTAAAGTTTTGAGAGTTTGTGGAATTAGCTCTATTGTCCTCTTCCTCCTAATAGGTTGTGGCAGTTTTTGTTACCAATACCAAAATGCCAGGGGTTTTATCTAGGTTATTCTTTTTGCTGCACAGGAAGCCAATCACTGAGACAACAAGTACTGCCACAGAAGAAAGATTTAATCAGGTTCTGCGGCCAAGGAGATGGGAGATCAGTCTCAAATCTAGCTGTCTCACTAATTAAAATTAGGGGTTTACATAGCAGGGAAGAAATGTAACCAGGTGTGAGAAAATAGGAATTAGGGAGCAGTATGGGAGGAGAAATTGGTCAACAGGAAGCAGGTACTCAGGCAATAATGATGCATGAGGGGTCTGGTGTCTCATTATCCAGAGGTGATCTGTAGGTTTCAGTTCCTTAATACTATCTGGGAGACCTGATGGTTGGCTCCTGAGAAGGGAAATTGACAAATGTAACTTTCTCAAGTTTTAAGACTGGGAGGGTCAATTTCTGTTTATTCTAAAGAAATCATAAACATCAGTGCTATGGGACTATCTAGCCAGTGTCATTTGTCAAGATCCAAGAGCAAGCTCTGAATATGGCCAGAAAAAGCCAGAACAGGCAATGAACAAGGCAGATGCTGGGTGTTGCCTCCAACTAACAAGTCCTTCTGTGGGCACATTCAAGTAACCCTTGTGAAAGCTTCCAAAAACAACTAAAGGACAAAGGGACAGTAAATTGGGATCTAGTTATTCCATGGTGAAGGAGTCACTAGACATGGAGGGACAGAGATGATATGGATGCATGAAGGCTTATGTAGATATGCAAAAACAGTACCTTTTTTGCTCACAGATCTTTCACTTTCAAATTACAGCTAAATGGGAGATAAAGCATGACTAAAATTGTTAATACAAAAAAATGTGTAGCAGAAACAGAAAAATGAAGAGAAAATAGTTTCATTTCCAATTACAGTTAGGTATCTCACACTGTCCTTTTTTGACTTTACTTTTATCTTTCTTTGGAAATTGTCAGATTGACCCATCAAATGTAACAGGATATTTTTCAAGGAGATATAGAGGAGAAGGAATTTTAGCAGTTATCCAGAGTGGTGGCATTGAACAGGTGGGTAGAGAGTGAATAGGTTTCAGTTTAAATGTAATACAGCAATATTGCTCACTGGAAAAAAAAATATTTGATGAAAACTTAAAAATTCCCCTAGATGCTTCAGAGATATCTGTCTTGCTGACCTATATTTAGTTACTACAGGAAGTAAATCCCTTCAATAACTGAGTGGCACATGCCAATCATTCTACTAAGAAAAAATCTTCATCCCAGTACTGGATTCCTTTTTTTAGATTTCAAATGGTTAATGTATGTAATCATTTATACCATTTTAAATTTTATTATTATTTTTAAGATGGAGTCTCGCTCTATCACCCAGGCTGGCATGCAGTGGCACGATCTCAGCTCACTGCAACCTCTGCCTCCCAGGTTCAACCAATTCTTCTGCCTCAGCCTCCCAAGTAGCTGAGACTACAAGTACATACTGTAATGCCGGTTGCCTTTATGGGAAGCTGGACACGCCCACCCCTGCTCTCAAACACCCCCATCTCTGCACTCGGCACCTAGCCCACACCCACTTCTGCACTCTGCACTCACATCTGCACTCAATACCAGACTCTGCACTCGGCACCTAGCCTGCCATTAGAAAACCCTGCCAAAATTTAAAAGAAACCCCGCCAAACCCTGCCCAATAGCAAGTGGCCCCACTCCCCCTGGACGGCCCACTCACTGGCAGTCCCGCCTACCTACCAGTAGTAGCTTGCCCCGACCATGTCCTGTTCCCTCACAACCAATCAAGACGCCTGCACTTGCTATAAAAGCCCCCGCCTCAGGAAGTCAAGCAGACTTCTCTCGCCCCACCTTCCCCGGACCATAGAACCTCTCCCGGCAGCGGAATAAATTGCGACCTAATTTTTCTTATACTGGCCTCAGTTTCCTCACTTTAAATTCGACAATAAACCTTACACCTGTGTTGCCCACAAGCAGCTGACTCCCAAAGAGGAGGAAGGGCAGGTGCTGGAAAGCACAGGCTCAGCTTCTTCCCTAAACTGCACTGGGGTAGAATGAATGAAGGGATAAAGAGAGGCCAGGACTATTACTCTAACAGAACTCTGTCTACATGGAGGGAATCATCAGGAACAGTTATTACTCATTAATTAACATTTCTCATTATTTCCTAATAGGTCATGTGTTTCCCTGCCTCTGTATCCTGTTTATACCGTCTATCCTGTCTGAAATGCCCTTTCAGTGTTCGCATCAGCAGCACATACACTAAAATTGGAATGATACAGAGAAGATTAGCATGGCCCCTGAACAAGAATGAAATGCCCTCTCAATCATGATCATTTATCTGAATTTCACGTGTCCTTAAAAAGCAGGTGGAGTTTGACTTCCTCATTGACCGCTGCTATGGGTAAACTGGGTAAACTTTCCCTGTACCAGGAGCAATCTGCTCAGAGTCCCCATAGCCGTTCTCCAAAGCATGATTGACACCAGCATTACAATCTGCAGGAGAGTTTACCCACACCAAATCCCTGACCTCACTATTGGAGAAATGTGATCAGATCTTGAGTGGGGTTTAAGAATCTGTATTTTTAAAGAGTCCCAGGATAATTCTAATAATCTGCCTGGTCCAGAAACCACTGTCCAGTCTTATTTGCATGACCCTTTTGGCACTCACAGCCCTGGTTGCAAGAGGGGAGAAATGCATATCACAGAGTAAAAGGATTATGAGAAGATGCATAGGATATAGAGCACAGAGGAGCTTAGTTAGGATGGGCATCATGGAAAAGAGGCTTAAACACGGGTGAGACAAGGGTGCCAATTGTGGGGGAAGTCGTGGGAACAACCTCCACCAGTTTCTCTGTAGCCAAAAATGACCTCAGCTGTCAAGAAGACATAAGAGAATTATATGCCCATTATCTGTAAAGCAGTATAATAATAGTACCTTTGAAGAGTTGTTGGTGAATGAAGGAAACAAAGTATACAAAGTATATAACACACCTAGCATAGTTTCCAAAATATAGAAGATACAGTAGTCCCTCTTTATTCATAGTTTCACCTTCTGTGGTTTTAGTTACCTGCAGTCAACTGCAGGCTAAAGATATTAAATGGAAAATTCCAGAAACAAACTATTTACAAGTTTAAAATTGCCTGATATTCTGAGTACCATGATGAAATGTTGCTCCATCCTGCCTGGGACATGAGTGATCCCCTTTTTGAGTGTATATATGTTCTGTGTGCCACCTGCCCATTATGATACAGGAATAAACAATGTATACAGGGTTCAGTACAATCTGCCCCTAGACTCCACTAGGGGTCTTTGAACTTAACCTTTGCTGATAATGGGGGGTTACTGTACAGTGAATACAACTTAGAATGTCATTGTAATCCAGATTCAATTTTGTGCCTATAATACTTGCCTGTGGAAAGGAAATAGGACAAGTAATCACAAAATCACATATGGATAGAAGGAACACTGATATTCTCATTTTGTTCCTGTATTGATTTTTGCTGACTTCCATTAGTTCTTTGTGCTTTCTTTTAGCTTTTTGGGCATATTTAAAATAGTTGTTTTAAAGTCTTTGTCTGTAAGTCAAATGTCTGTACTTTTTCAGAGATGATTTCTGCTAATTTATTCTCTTCCTTTGAACAATCTATGCTTTCCTGTTTCTTTGCACACCTTGTGCTTTTTGTTGGAAATTGGTTATTTGGAAAAACAGCTCTATGGGAGTATGGTCTGTAGTCTCTTGCAGCTTTCATGAGCAGTCCTGCCACTTCTCACTTAAGTTCCAAATTGGGTGAGACACAGAATCATCTTTTATGGAGCTCCCAGACATGTTGGAACATTGCAATTCTGGTCTTCCCTGCTTTTCTGATTCAAAGGCGGAAACAGGGAACTTGACTGCCCCTCCTCCAGACCCACTGTACCAAGCTGCGGAGGGTGTAGGAGAAGGGCAAGCAAATCACCATGGATTTGCCTCCCTTTTTATATGCAGCTTTTCCTTGATTAAATGTTTGCTTAGTTGCTGTAAACTTTTGACTGTTTTCAGAGCTCCTGTAGGTTATTTCAGCCAGTTTCTGTTTGTTTTTTTGATGTTTCCCTGGGGAAATGAGGGATTGACTATCCTAGTCCACATTTTTATATCAGTCCTTCTTGTTCATCCCTTTTAGTTATCTATCTTTTAAGATGCCACTATTATTTTTCTAAAAAAATTAGAATTACAGACATAATATTTTAAACAACAATGCCATTATGGAACTGTTGGAATACAAAGGGACTTCAAAAACCATTTTGCCCAAATCCTTTTTTTTTTTTTTTGGTGAAGAAGTGAAGGCTTTTTTCTGGAAAGGGAAAGAGACTTCTCTGAAGTCACACAATTGTTAAGTGGCAGATAGAAGCCTGAAACCCAGATTTTCTAACTGAATGTCTGGTGGGATCAATTTAAGTAATAGATGTGACCCCGAAGGGTGTCCAGCAGGCAGGATTTAGTGATGCTAGCACTGCTGTCATCCTGGGTGCCTTGTGCCCTTCCCCACCCCGCACACCCTTTTCCTCTTCTGGGACAGTAGTGATTATTTCCAGTTCTTCATGTTAATTAAAGCAGTGCTGATGTGGTTGCTCAGATAGGAAGTGTTTTTCTCTTCTCTTCTTATAGGTATTGCCTTTGGAAGTTCTACAACAATTGCCTGAGAGTGCTGCTGACATCAGGGAAGACTGCATGGAGAGTGATCCTGCACCATTATCTCGGGACATGCAGAGTTTTATTAGGTGACTGCTGTAGCTATCAGGACCAAAGACTTAAGAGCTTCAAAGAACTTGAGACAGAGATTAGACAGGTCCTTTTAGAAAGCTGTTCAGGTGACCTCAAAAGTTGATTTAAGGACATTTTCACGGGCAACTACTTTCCTCCAAAATTACATGTTCTGTATCTTGCTTTTGCACTCATTTTGTCATCAGTAGTAGTATTAGTGACAGTGGTAGCAGTAGTAGTAATAGTAATGCTTCTTGGCCGTGCAGTACATGTTTTGAGGATCTGTAGTCCTAGGGAATCTTACAAAACTAAGGACCTCTTCTTCCAAAAAGTATAGATACAAATAAACAAACATGCAATGATGAGATTGTAAGAAGTTTACAAGCCTCCTAGAATCTAAAGCTCAGATTAAGACCCCCTGTGGACAGATGGTACCATTAGCTTACTTGTCATGCTGTTGTGGATAAGCCAGTTTTTCTGGTTTCTGTTTTCTCGCATCTTAAAATGGGAATAGACAGTGCATTCATAGTTGGAAAGAACAAGGTTAACAGCAGAGGACTACACCTAGGGTAGCATCAGCCTGGGGTGAGCAGGTGTGGGGCACAGAAAAAAAGAGAGAAACAGAATCTGAATGTGAGGGGATCCTGCAAGAAGGCACGTGATGGGCAACAGGCTGGCATGGGAGAGGCCCATTCTCAGGAATCAGCGGGGGGTGGAGAGATTAGCAGATTCCAGTAGGCAGCATATCTGAGAAGTAGACAGTTTTTTAGATTTGAATACCTGGTAGAAGGAAGTGAGTCCCCAGGCTGGGAATCAGGGACAGAACCGCCATCCCTGGGGAGGTAAGCCAGGGCAGTAGTGCAAGAGGAAGTGAAATGTAGGCAAGATCTGGGAGAAATAGGCACCAAGAACCATCTAGCCACGAGAAATGGGGCTCATATTGGGGCTGAGACATGGGACAAAGTGGCCCACCCACAGGAACCAGACAGATGAAAGGCAGGCACCAGTGGCTTACAAAAGAAGGACACAATTAGTCAGTATAGATATTAAAATGTCAGACCTCAATATCAATCAAATAACTGCAAATTAAAACAAGATACCATATTTTGCTTATCAAACTAGTAGTAATTTTTTTTAAGCTAAAAGCCGTTCATATTAGTTAGGGAGTAAGAAAATGGGTACACACTCAATGCTGAGCACTTTAATGGGTGCAGTGTCTCCTAATTTGAAAAAAAAAGTCAAAAGTCTGAAAGACAGATATGCACAGATTTTTCTCTCAATGTTTTTACTTTGAGAAATTTATACAAACAAATGTTTAAGAATGTGCACGTACATTTAGCTACAAAAATGCTAACTGCAGAGAAATCAGATGTCCAACAATAAGCAACTGGCTAATGAATTATACAATATCCATATATTGGCAGATAATGAATAAGTGTAGCTGGTGGTCTATAATTATATTTACTGGCATGGAAAGATATTCATGATATATTGCTAAAGAAAAGAATCTGGTTACGAATAGGAACATTTACTATGTTCCTGACACATAGCATACTCTTAATAAAAATGTGATTTATTGATACGGTACAATACTAATATGCCAAAATGTCAATAATTATTACCTCTGGTTAGTGGATAATGGAATTTTTTTTCCTTCTCTCTTCTTTTGCCTATTTTCTTACTTTTCCACTAATGAGCAAGCATTAGTCATATAACACAGAAAAAGTAAAAGTTACTTTAAAAAAGTACAGATTATTAACTGGATGCCTCCTTTATCAGCGGTCTAGGGAATATTAACTAGCATGCCCTGATCTGAAAGTCAGGCTTAGATGACCTCCCCAAAGCCCAGGCTGCAAGAGGCAGGCATGGCGGGTCTGCGCTCCTCCCATCCTGCTCCCCTCTCCAGGCTCCACCACTCAGCTAAAAGCAAAGTCAGTATCAGGCCAGTGGCCACATCCCCCAGGCCTCACTGAGAGGAGCCTTTTCTCAAGCACCTTCTATTTGCTAATTACATAAACATCAAATACTGTAAGGTCCACAAGGACAGAGTAGGTCTGTCTTGTTTGCTGTATTATCTTCAGTACCTACAGCACAGTGCTTAGCACGTAACAGAAGCCTGATAAATAGTTGAGTAACTGATATAGTATAAATGTTATGAATTAAGGTGAAGAAAGAGGAAAAGAAATAAAATTAGATTCCATTAGTAAGTACCCTATATGTGCCAGGCACTATTTTAGGAATTTCTAAGTAACTCTGTAGTCAAAGATGTAAGCTCTGATATTCAGGATGCCTCGGGTTAAATCTTGGTTCTATTTACTAGGTCTGTGACTCTGAGAAGACTACTTAACTCTCTAATCCTGTGTTTTTTCATGAGTCAAATGAAAACATCGTGCCCAGACTCCAAGAGTCAAGGCCTCCAATAAGCCATGCCTCCTGATAGTACCGCCCTGATGCAGTTCCCTCCCACTTTCCAACTCTCCTGGCCTGTGACCCGACTGAATAAACAGAAGGAAACTGAAAGTGATCTTCTGGGAATTCAGAACCTCAGCTTTAAAAGGCTTGGTAGACACTGCTTTTGTGTTTTGGGGGCCCTTAGCTGCCTTGTAAGAAGTTTATCCTGGAGACACCATATGAAAAGGCCACAAGGAGAGGTGAAGCCCTGAGACCATGTGGAGAGAGGGACCCAGACATTCCAGCATTTCCACTGAGCCCACGTGACTTCAGTCCTAATTGCCTCTGACTGTACCATGTAAGAGATCCCAAGCAAGGCCAGCAGAAGAACCCCAGCTGAGCCCCATCAACTCACAGAACTATATGAGATCAAAAAATTGTTATTTTAAGTCATCAAATTTTGGAATGGATTATAACACAAGAACAATAGCTTTTACTTTGTAGATAAAATACAATCATGGACATAAAGCACCTGCATCCATTAATTATTTGATCTTTGCAAACAATTCTGCAAGGTAGGAATTGACTTTCCCATTTTCACAATGAAGAGCCTGAAACAGAGGGAGAGGTAGAAGATGTGCATGGTGGCTCACACTTGTAACCCAAGCACTTTTGGTTTCAGCTATGCAGGAGGCTGCAGCCAGGGGAATGACCTGGGAGGAGCCATGCTCGCACCACACTGCACTCCAGCCTGGATGATAGAGTGAGACTCTATCTCCAAAAAAAAAAAAAAAAAAAAGTGGTGGGGGAGGGTTAGCGACAGCATTCAAGGGACCAAGTCAATCTCGCTCTGAAAACATATTTTCCTTACTTGATAGCCATCTCTCTTGAAAAACAGAAGTAGCAATTTGCCCCAAAGTCTTAGGAACCCAAATCTATTTTTCCATATCAAATCATTTTAGTAATAAATAACCAGGAGAATGAAGGCTATATGAGCTCAAGAGTATGCTCTCAGGATGGAGCTGGTTGCTGTGAAGATGGCTATGATGTCTCAAGCTGATGATAATTTCATCTGGGGAAATGAGCCGCAGGAGTGGATGCACCAGGAAGCAACAATGCCCTTTCTCCTAATGCAATATAATGAGGGAAGTTAAAGTACAAATGAATGAAAATAGGGATGAGTATTTTCTAAAGATAATGCTTCCCGGCATCTCCACAGTGCTCTAAAGAACACCATCAGCTGGCAGAATGAGAACAGCAGTAAGTGCCATTCAGTGTTAATTACATTTAAATGTAAATCTAAAGGCATCAGGCTCAGACAAGTCATTTTTAATAACATTTCATCCTGGGCTATTAAAATTTTTATTTGTCATCATCTAATTGATTTATGTCCATTTCAATTATTTGTTTTCTTTATGCTCATCATTTCCCTGGACCAGTGGGAACAGGCAGCCAGCAACTTTCACGTCCTCTCTCCACTGTGTTCATTCTCATCAACACCTGCCATCCTGAATATCATCTGATAATGGACCTTTGCAAAGTAGTTCACCCCTTGCCTGCTCCCTGACCAGTGAAACTAGCTTTGTGTGACGCTAAGCAATCCCTCAGCCCTTCTTAACTCAGCTAAAAAAGCATCCTAGGAAGGCTACCTGGAGGAACTCCACAGAACCCTGTCACCCACAACACTCATCACTCAACATAATCATTGGGGAACATTTGTCAATTTCCTTTTTGAGTATCTTTCACCTAACTGGTGAACATGTCTATTTTGTCTTATTAGCTATCTACAAGCTCTTTAGGGAAAAGGTGTACTACTGCCTTTTATCTCAGCTGTTTTTCATAATGTACCCATCCCCACAACACACATACCCTATAGCACTGCTGTCAACTCAGTTCTAGCTCCTCTCATCAAAGGTTGCCCATCATGTGTCGTGTCCCATTCTCTCAAGTCTCCTACAAGGGGCCAAGGGTAATAATGGATTAGTTAGTTAATGAAATAAAGCACTGCTAATGTGTTCATTTTCTCATGCATGACCCTGGCCAGGTAACAGTATACTGTAAATTAAATAAAAATGCACATATCAGCTGAGGCGCGTGGATCACTTGAGGTCAGGAGTTCAAGAGCAGCCTGGCCAACATGGAAAAACCCCATCTGTACTAAAAATACAAAAATTAGCAGGACGTGGTGGTGGGCACCTACAATCCCAGCTACGCAGGAGGCTGAGGTAGGAGAATCGTTTGAACCTGGGGGACGGAGGTTGCAGTGAGCTGAGATCAAGCCACTTCACTCCAGCCTGGGCGAAGTAGCAAAACTCTGTCAAAAAAAACAAAACTACGTATCTCCTTAAGATGAAAACTGAGTTAATGGAGAAAGTAAGGAACAATATATCCAACTAGACGGGCATATAATTTGAAATAGGGACACTTTTCTGGACCCTTAAAACATATTAGGAAGTCAGCTGCCTATTGTGCACAGGCCTTTGAATATCAGGTTTGAAATAAGTTTGTTTTGTAGATCTGATGGTGGAGAATGTTTATTATATGGACAGGTACTCACTGTCCATATAATAAAAAGCAGGTGGGATATGTTACTCAGTTGACATGGGGCTTTGGGACAAGCACAGGTAGAGGCAGAGGCAGAAGGGAGGGAAGTTTCCCCTCCCACATTCGAGTGTGATTACATTTAACCCCCACACTCCTGCACACCATCCTTCATTCACAGACAACGCGCTCATGCCTTTGAAGGCCTCCGTCTCTAGGCGTGCCACTTTTTCCACAGCAGTATGAATCAGAATAGACATGGCTTCCAAAGAGCCAAAGGGAATGGCATTCACCCATCACTGCAGGGACAGGCACTGGAGGCTCCAGCAGTTGACAATATGTTTGTAACAGATCACTGGGCAATTTTCCAGTCTGATACTTCCGCTCTGCCTGTGTCCTCCAAAGCACAAGGTATCAGGAAAGTTGGCAGTCTAGTGTGACGAAGGCTTTGAAACACAACCCCCATTACACACCACACGCTGGAAGGCATCCAAGCCACAGTACCCCGTTGAATTCATTTGCAAGTCTCTGAGTCCCAGGTTAATTGTACCAAACAATGGCCCTGACCCATCAGTACAAAAAGACAACTGGCAGGCTCACAAGCGTCTGTTCATTTAACTCAGCCCTCTAAGTGTCAAGGTACTTACACAGGCATGTGCGCAGGTGGTGAGCACAGGAATACATACAGCCGATGCATATTAACACGTGTACCTTTATAGATAGCTACCTGCACATGTTCACATACATTTGCACGCACACATGAATCAAACTAAATAAATCATCCACCAGACTGGCTCTTAAGTCAAGCCAACTGGAGTTGGCCTTAGTTTGCTCCCAGAGCCAGAGTGCAGCTCTGCAATGCTCTTTGAAGGAAACACATTCTAGCTATTGATAGTTACCTGAGCCTAAATTCCATTCCCAAGCACAGCCTGGCCACTTAGCTTTGAAAGTCAGCAAGTCCATGTCCCAGCCGTGAAACAAAGGCTTTTCACAGCTGCCTGACCTGGCACATGCCTGACCTTCCTGTGAGGCTTTGGACGCTCCTCCCCCACTTCAGGGAGAGGCCAGAGGTCCCACCCCAGCTCCCTTTGGCCTGCAGCTCTGTTTCCTTTGTCCCTTAGCTCTCCCATCCCCTGACTCCCATCGGTCACTTGGCTAATGAGCATCTGTCCACTCTTGCATCCCCTCCTGTTATTCCAGGTATAGGTCCAGCTGGCAAAGCCTCCATACACGAACTTTATGAGGCTGCCAAATGCCTATTCACATATACCTGAAGGCTTCTGGCTGTACCACCACCTAGTGTAGCAGGAGAGCAAGGAGCTTAAGAACAAGGACATTAGGGAGAAACTGATCTGGGTTTGAATTGCCACTATTTAGCTATGTGTCCTCGGACAGGCTCTCTGTGACCTTCAGCTTCCCCAGCTATAAAATGGGGATGAATAATGCTTCTCTTCAGTTTCCTCAGCTTCCTCAATCACCCTTACAGGGTTATTGTGAGGCTTAAGTATGTCATGAGCTTAGCCCTATTCCAGGTATGAAGGGGTCAATACATGTTGAGCATCATCAACATCTTCGTCATCATCATGCTCATCACTTCATGCTCTTCAGCAGGAGAAAGCACTGGGTCCTCATAATGACCCTTGATGCCTACCACTTGCTCATTTTTGTCCTGCAACCTCAGCTCTCCCAAGTAGGAACCCAAAAATTAAGAACTTTTTTTTTTTTTTTTTTGCCAAGTATCATTTCTTTTTTTCTTTACTTTTGCTTTGCTCTGTTGGTTTAGGGGAAAGGTAATAATAATTTAGTAAGAAGCAGCTACATCCCAGGTACCTTATATATAGAGTTAAAAGCTTGGAAATGTCTCCATAAAATCTAGGTTGCATCTCCAGGTGTAACTTTGAGAGAAAGGGTTGTCTAAGTGAGAGGATGGGACATTCACTTCTAAGGGGAGAAGAAATTCAACCCACATGTATGTTGGAGGTGGTGGGAGCAGTAAAGCTCATTGCAGAGAAGGAGAACCCAGCCCCAAGCCTGGTCAGGAAGGTGGAAGGTAGGGCTCTAAGGACCCCAGCATTCCCCTCAGGATGCTAATTCTGTGTCAGCGTGCAGCCCGTCTAGGGGCCCCAGGACACATATTAACCTATGGAGGGGTATCTGGTTCACGGTGAGGAGAAGGATGAGATGGGGGAAAACAATTTCCCTTCTTAGAAGATGAATTTATCTCTTCAGACTCAGTGTCTGGCACAGAGAATGCTGCCCAAGAGAATAATAATATTGGATTTATTGTGCAATTATGATGTGCCAAGCATCGTTCTAAATACACGTACTAACTTAATCCTCACAATGGTCCTGTGAAGCAGAGACTTATTATTACCGTTCTATAGATGAGGAAACTAAATACAGTGAAGTTATTTCTAGCAAAAAGACCTGCAGCTAGCAAATGGCAGAGCTGGGCTTTGAGCCCTGGAGTCTGGCTCAGGGGCCTTTACTAAAAACCATCGTGGATCCGGGAGCAATGTCTCATGCTTGTAATCCCAGCACTTTGGGAGAAGGGGCCAGTGGATGATGAGGTCAGGAGTTCGAGACCAGCCTGGTCAACATGGTGAAACCCTGTCTCTACTAAAAATACAAAAATTAGGCGTGGTGGCGTGCGCCTGTAGTCCCAGCTACTCAGGAGGCTGAGGCAGGAGAATTGCTTGAACTCGGGAGGCAGAGGTTGTAGTGAGCCGAAATCACACCACTGCACCCCAGCCTGGGCAACAGAGTGAGACTCTGTCTCAGGGGGGAAAAAAACCCATCATGGAAGCAAGCTGCTGCAGAAAAATAGCTAGGGCTACTCAACAGCAGGCCCAGGCAATAGCAGTTGGTGTGGGACCAACTTTCTGTGCAGAAGCAATAGCACCTTCTCAACCACAGTGACCAAGTGACTACCCACTTGGAGCATGGATAACTAAAACAGTGGAATCTGAGATGAACTTTTCCCTCACCCTCACCTAAAAGGGCAGACCTGAACAGGAGCCTGACATGAGCAACCAGCTGAGGGTGGGAGGAGTAGGGCATCTTGAATAGGAAGTTATCAGGGCCATCTGATTGTGCCTTGAATGTGCCCCCAGGCAGGTTTGGTTTAGCACAGGGGTCAGAATCTATTGCCTGTCTGCAGTTAAATCTGGCCTGACACCCATTTTTGTAAGTAAAAATCTGTAAATAAAAATGGGACACAGCTATGCCCATTTAGTTACATATTCTCTATGCCTGCTTTTGCACTACAACGTTGAAGTTGAATAATTGGGACAGAGTCTGTGTGGTCTGCAAAGTCTAAAATACCTACAAGCTGGCTCTTTACAGGAAAAAGAATGCTGACTTCAAGTTCAGATAAATACTTGCTCTTTAACATTTTATAATCCAACCCTCCCAAGCCAGGGCATTATATGTTATTTTCCTTGCTATACAGATGGAAAAATCTGGAGGCATGAGAAGTTAGGCAATTTATATGGTGTCAAAGTTCTATGCATCAGATTTAGGGCCCAGATTTCTTGATTCCAAAGACCATTTTCCTTCAATCTCATTGTTTCACAAAAGGTTTTTTTCCATGTGCGTAGACAGGATGGAAGCCTCTATTTCTCCTCCAAAACTTACGAAGTCCTAAGGAACAGGAAAGGTAATACATTACAAATGCATGCATCCAGATACACAGTTTTGTCTTTCACTTTCTGTTTCCAAAAACTCAAGGACACTGGGCCAGGCACAGTGGCTCACACCTATAATCCCAGCACTTTGGGAGGCCAAGGTGGGTGGATCACTTGAGGTCAGGAGTTTGAGACCAGCCTGGTTAACATGGTGAAATCCCATCTCTACTAAAAATACAAAAATCAACTGGATGTGGTGGTGGGCACCAGTAATCCCAGCTACTTGAGAGGCTGAGGCAGGAGAATTGTTTGAACTCAGGAGACAGAAGTTGCAGTAAACTGAGGTTGCGTCACTGTACTCCAGCCTGGATGACAGAGTGAGACTGTCTGAAAAAAAAAACTACCTGTAGTTTACATATATGTGTAATTTATGTATGTGTATATGAAGACCTCAGGCTTCTAACTTCAAATTCACGACTTTTTTTGAACCCATAGAAGAGTTGAGATCACAAAGCAATCAACTGGCCCAAAATCTACAGAAAGACAGTGTCTACAGGGAGGGAGGAAATGCAGGCACATGCTCATCTTGGGATGGACACATGGTAAGAAGAATTCTGCTGCAATAGCTGATGAATTGGTGAGGGCTGAATGCTGGCTGGTGACACACTGTGATCCCCAGGGCCTGCAGAAATTAGAGGAGTCTTCACTCTCTTGCAATCTTGTTCTCCATGAACCCTATCAGGCACTCACAGAATTGATCAGATGAGTCCTAAGAAGTGTCTACTGGGGTGCAGACTTCAGGAAGAGGAAGAGTAGCTACAGAGAGCAGCAAGATAGTCCTCTAGATCTTTTTCCTTTATGTCTCCTATAAAGCAAAAGTCTTCATCTGTGGGGAGAAGGGCAATAAGTACTTCTGACCTTAGGACATTAGTGAATACTCATTTCATCTGGGTGAAAATCTACTCCTGGAGAGAATTCTGACAGACATTACCTTAGTAAAATGATCGAGGTTAACCCTACCAGTATATACATATTGCCATCAAGTACCCCTAATATGATATACTGAGAAGAGCATATCACATCCGTGGCAACCTTCCAATAATGCATAACCTCGATTTAATCATAAGAAAATATCAGACAAACCCAACTGAAGAACATTCTAAACAGTCACTGACCAGTAACCTTCAGGAGTCTGAAAGTCATGGAAAAAAGGTAAACCTGAGGTACCTTTATAGATTGGAGGAGATTGTAAGACATGATAATTAAATGCAGTGTAGAGTCCTAAATAGGACCCTAGACCAGCTAAAAGGATGCTAAATACATTCTGTGCTTAATAGTATTAAACTAAGGTTAATTTTATAGATTTTTATAAATATTTAAAATATTAACATTAGGGGAAGCTAAGTGAAGGGTATATGAGAACTTTCCATACTATATTTTGCAATTCTGTTGTAACTCTAAAATATTATTTTCAGTTAAAACATAACTATCAAAAAAGTGTATCAGTTGAATTTTCCTTTATCACTGATTTCCATTAGAATATCCGAAACCTGTTATTTAATTCTGATTGCTCTTTAAGGTACTGACTATAGCATGTTAGTTTTCCACGTCTCTACTCCTCTATCACTCTGGCAATTATGTCATTATCTGTAAACAAACACATAATTTTAGCAGTACAACATGTTTGAAAGAGTCTTGCATTGGTATTTTTCAAATAAATGTTACCTTTTGCAAACTTGAGTCTCTTCCAATGAATACAGTTTATAAATTTAATTATTTCATATCAGATCACATGAGTTAATGAGTAGCTACCAAACTGAACATATTATGCACTCTTACACCTAGGTATGAAGGTGTGAGTAGGCAATTTATATGATGTCAAAGTTCTGTGCATCAGATTTAGGGCCCAGATTTCTTGACTCCAAAGGCTATTTTCCTTTAATCTCATCATTTCACAAAAGGTTTTTCCCATGTGCGTAGACAGCACAGAAGCCTTTTGTAAGCAATGAGACCAGCTATTTAGTTCATCCCTAAAGAAGTGAGCGTCCTAGAAATTTAACTACTGTGAACTCAAATCCCATACTGTTTGTACTATGTCTCTTGTCTATCTTGTGCCAATTAGCATGTGTTTCACTCCAAGGTCAACAGTGGTTTGACAATAAAGAACTGTGTGATCTCACATCACAACAATTCTGGATATGGATAATACCAGGTTTACTGTTCAATATCAACATATCATCAAGAACCCAGATTCATCTCTGCCATTCTCTGTGTGTTGGCTTTTTCTCTTTTCTTTTCTTTCTTTTTTTTTCTTTTTTTTGAGACAGAGTCTTGCTCTGTCACACAGGCTGGAGTGCAGTGGTGCTATCTCAGCTCACTACAACCTCTACCTCTCGGGTTCCAGCTATTCTCATAACTCAGACTCCTGAGTAGCTGGAATTACAGGCATGCACCACCACTCTGGCTAATTTGTGTGTGTGTTTAATATATACATTAGAAGAGACAGGGTTTCTCCATGTTGGTCAGGCTGGTCTTAAACTCCTGGCCCACCTCGACCTTCCAAAGTGCTGGGATTACAGGAATGAGCCACCATGCCCAGCCTGGCTTTTTGTACTTAAGTTTATTGCCAAATAGTTGCAAAATGGGTCCAAAGCACAGAGTTATCCATAATAGCATCTTGCACAAGAAACAAGGGTACACAGAAAAGAATCTTTGCAACCCATGAGACTTTCCTTTATGTTTCACTCTCCAGAAGGGGCTCATATGCCCAAACCTAGACCAATCACTGGCAATAAGAAATGAAATGTCTGTGATTAACTTAATTCAGTCACAGCTCCCTCCCTGAAGCTGGGGTAGAGACCTACATTCCCAGAGCATGTTTTGTCTGTGTTATACCTGAGCAAACTTGGGATTGTACTAGCAAGAAGGAGAAGAGAATGACTTGTGGAAAGGCAACTAACATCTGCCACATGTGCTGTCCTGAATTATTCTTTCTTTATATATATATTTATATTGTCCCTTTATATTAATTATTATTCTGATAGCAGAAGTCAAGTCTTAGACTTTCTTTGCATTCTTCACAGAGCTTGGTCCAGAGATGAGCGCAATAAATATCTGTTGTTTGGTTGGAGGAAAAAAAATCACAATCTAATGTCAAAAAGTTGAAGACCCTGTCATTCACATTGCTTCCATATTTCCATGCCAGCCTTAGATGGGTCCCTTTGGTACACTTGCAGAGGATGCCAACTTGGAAGAAGGGCACCAGGAATTGTGTGTGGCAATATTCAGTTCATTGGCTGGGCATGCACATGTGCCAAATTATACACCAGGCAGGCATTGGGACACCTGCTTTGACAAAGCATGTCTATTATGGGATTTGTGTAGCTACTAATGCCAGCAGCAGAGTTCTCCACATTCATCATACTGTGTCTCATCTCCATAGTTTTGCTCAGGTGACCCCCTTTTCCTGGAATACCTTTCCCTCTCCCACCACTCTTTCACCTGGTTAAACCTGCTTGTAATTTAAAACCCTTCCAAGGAGTCTTTCCTCTCAGATTCTTCCCTGTAGGCTGGGTTTAGGGGTTCATTTTCTGTAGTTCTGGGTAGGTTATCCTAACGATTATACTTACTAATATTATATTTCATATATGAGGAGACTTTAATAAGTTCATCTAAAAATTAATTAGAAGGTAAAAATAATAAATATAAACTTTATTTCTCAGCATAAGCTCCACCAAGGTCAAGACACTTTTGTAAGTAATGAGACCAGCTATTTAGTTCATCCCTAAAGAAGTGAGCGTCCTAGGAATTTAATAATGTCAATGAAGGATTTTTTTTACACTATTAACTGAAGAAAAATAAATGCTCTTTAAAGATTATTTAATATTAGGAAACAATAGGAAGTCAGAAAAATCCAAATCAGGACTGTAAGGTGAATGCCTAATGATTTTCCCTCAAAACTCCCATAAAATTGCCCATGTTTGATGAGAAGAATGAGCAGGAGCATTGTCATGGTGGAGAAGGACTCTAGTGAAGGTCTGCTGGGCATTTTTCTTTAAAAATTTTTCTTGGGAAGCTGAGGTGGGTGGATCACGAAGTCAAGAGATCGAGACCATCCAGGCCAACACGGTGAAACCCCGTCTCTACTAAAAAATACAAAAAATTAGTTGGGCATGGTGGTGTGTGCCTGTAGTTCCAGCTACTCGGGAGGCTGAGGCAGGAGAACTGCTTGAAGCCAGGAGGCGGAGGTTGCAGTGAGCCGAGATCGTGCCACTGCACTCCAGCCTGGCGCCTGGTAACACAGTGAGACTCTGTCTCAAAAAAAAAAATTCTTTATTTAAACTTTTTTTGAGACAGGATCTCATTCTATTGCCAGGGCTGGAGTGCAGTGGTGTGATCTCAGTTCACTGCAGCCTCAACCTCCCAGGTTCAAGTGATCCTCCTGCTTCAGCCTCCCAAGTAGCTGAGACTACAGGCATGCACTACCACTCAGACTAACACTTTTCTGCTAAAGCTTTGGCTAACTTTCTCAAAACACTCTCACAATAATCAGATGTTATGGTTCTTGGGTGCTCCAGAAACTCAACAAGCAAAATGTTTTGAATATCCCAAAACTCTACTGCCATGACCTTCTTTGTTGACCCGACTACTTTTGTTTGACTGGACCACTTCCACATGTGGGTAGCCATTGCTTTGTGCTTTGCCTTCAGGATCATAGGAGTAAAGCCATGTTTCATCTACTGTTACAATTCTTGGAAGAAATGCTTCAGGGTCTTGATCCCACTTGTTTAAAATTTTTACCGAAACCTCTGCTCGTCTGCCAGTGATCTAGGCACAATGATTTTGGTACACATCAGATGGCCAGTTTGCTCCACTTTAATTTTTCAGTTAGACTTGTGTGACTGGAACCAGTTGAGATGTCTATGGTGTTGGCTATTGTTTGTGCTGTTAATCACTGGTCCCCTTCCATTAAGGCACAAACAAGGTGACTTTCTTTCTCAAAAATTGATTTGAATGATCTGCCAGCGCAGGCTTCATCTTCAACGTCATCTTGTTCCATCTTAAAACAAGTTATCCATGTGTAAACTGCTGATTTCTTTGGG
Organism: Cacajao melanocephalus; assembly: GCA_963573385.1. NCBI lineage: Eukaryota > Metazoa > Chordata > Mammalia > Primates > Pitheciidae > Cacajao > Cacajao melanocephalus. The sequence continues at coordinate 19,278 of CAUYLG010041010.1, read as the reverse complement.
GCATCATCCTCATAAACTTTTCATGAAGCATCAATTATTTCACCATTTTCCCACCCAAGCTTCACCATAAGTTTAATGTTTATTCTTGCTTCAATTTTAGCAGAATTCATATTGCTCTAGTAGGGGCTGTTTTCAAACCGATGCCTTATCCTTCTTAGTGTCTCCCCTCAAACTAGATTCCATTCAGACATGTTATAGAAAGTCAGAGTTTATTTTGGTGCAAAAAGAATTTTTGAAATCCATGCATAGTTTTTTCATAATATGCATTTTCCATGAACTTTTTGAAGGCCCTTCTTATACATGATAGTATTTACTATTTGAGTGCTTATTTTCTTTTAGGCTTGTGATGAGTGTTTTAAATATATTATCTCAATCAGAAAAGCCCTATGATATATTACTGGGCTTAATTCCCACTGGGGAGCAAAATCAAATAAAGATAGAATTAAAGGTATAGTTACAAGCTCTCAAAAGCGCTGTGAAGGAAAACATAAAGGACCATGAAAGCATCTAAGAGGGCAAGCAGACCTAGACCACCATGAGGAAGCAACATTTAAACTGAGAGTGACAGAGTGAACATCTGCTGGGTGAGGGGAGAGGAAGTGAAGGCTCCAAGCACAGGGCAGAGCACTGTGAGGCCCTGTGATGGGAGGGAGCATGACAGAGAGAAGGAGAAACAGAAGGTCAGTGAGAGAACAGCAGAGAGAGTGAGAGGAAGGAGGTCAAGATGAAGCCAGGGTGGTGGGTGGGGATGTCCACATGAGACTTCACAGGCCACATAAAGGGTACTGTGTTGTTTGTCTAAGAAGATGCTGAAGGGTTTTAAGGTATCTTAGGGTATGTGTAAGTGAGGTTTGGGGCAGGAATCACATAATCGGGTTTCTGTTTTGAAAAAGTCATGTGGACTACAGAGTAAAGACTTCACAGAAGGTGAGCGAGAATGGCCGTGGAGAGAGGAATTCACAGCCTGTTTCAGTGGTCCAGGAAGGAGAAGGTGGTGGCTTAGACTGGGAAGGTGGTCACGAAGATGGAGCAGGATAGATGGACTCAGGCTGTATTCATTTTCTATTGCTGCCATAACAAATTAACAAAAACTTAGTAACCCAAATCTACATGCATTGATTATCTCACGGTCCTGGTACAGAATATGGCTCAGATGGTTTCTCTGCTCAGAGCCTGCAAAGCTGAAGTCAAGGTGTCAGCCAGCTTGTGCTCTTTTCCAGAGTCCCTCAGGCAGACTCTGCTTCTAAACTCATTCAGGTTGTTGGCAGAATTCGGCTTCTTGAGGTTGTAGGACTGTAGTCTCCATTTCCTTGACACATGGCCTCCTTTACCTTCAAGCCAATGATGGTGCATTCAATCCTTCTCTTTCCTTGGAATCTTCCTCTTCTGCTGCAGCTCTCTGGTTTCCTTTTTTGTCTTCCTCTTCTGCTATTACGGGCTCATTGATTACACTGGGAATACCTGGATAACACAGGATAATTTCTCTACCTTAAGGTCAACAGATCAGTAACTTTAATTATATGTTCAATGCCCCTTTTGCCATGTAATATAACAATGGGCATGACTTCAGAAGGCAAAAGCCATGGGGACCAAAATTTTGCCTATCATACAAGCTTTATTAAGGAGATAAAATCAACAGTTCTTAAAAATGGGATGGAGGGATGGTAATTATACTCTTCTTCCTTGAAATCTAGAGGCAAGTGAAGAGAAGTTAAGGCCCGATATCAGGTAACAGGCTACTGCTATTTATCAGTTATTCTCATCAGATATTTTGCAGGCCTGGTACATCAAGGTGACTTAATAAGCACTGAGTCGGAGAAGGACTGGCCTGAGCTCTAGTCCTGGCTCCACTGGCACTTAAGCAAATCAGACCACCTCTTGGAGCCTTGGTTTTCTAGTTTGTAAAAGGACGGAATTGAACCAGATAGTTTCTTTCACCTGGAAATTTCTAACACTGAGTTAATCATATTCACTTGTCTTTTCTTACTGCTACTTGATCGGGAACAGGCCAGGTGTGAGGAGGAGGGACTAGAGAACTGCTGGCAAATGCTGAATTCATCATGTCTCTTCCTAGCGTGTAATGCCAACAGATGTTTCTGAGTCATAATAAAAGGTTAAATATTTTAATAAAAAAGACACATGTTGAAGGTGATTTGGGTTTCTATTAAACTCCCCCATACCCACAATTTTTCCTCTCATGCAAATGAACTGGAAGCTTATTAATGAGATGAGTGGCTGGAGCCTAATTAGCAACAGAACTGGGGAAGCTTACATTGCCTGATTCAGCAAACTAACTGGATAATTACTGTAGCTGGACTTTGGCAGCTTCTAGAAAACCTTATTAATGGAACTCTTAGAAATTGCTTTGATTATGGCCTCTCAACCTAGGGGCTTAATCCAGGCCATAGATGTTTTACGGTTATTCTGCACAGGGAATCACTCTCTTCCAACATCGTTAGTGGGCAGGCAGAATACAAACCATCTCTTGCTAGGTCAAAGCTTTATCAACTTGGAGACCCAAGGGAGCTTCTATGTCGACTGCTGACCCAATCTTTTCTTAAGCCCAGTCTTCATTTGTTCCTCAGCTTGGAGACATACACCTGATGGTACTTCTCACATTCATTGCCTATTTAATTACATGAGGTCTAGTATTTTAGATGTTAATTTTTAATTTAACAAACACTTATAAGGTGTTCAGCCTGCCAGATGCAGTTGTGATACATACTCATGAAATCTCATTTAATTCTCTCAGCAATCCTGTGAGGTAGATGTCAGTATCCTCAATTTACAGAAGACATTGAGGCACTAAGTAACTTATCTGATGTCACAAGTCAGTATGGAGCAGAGCCAATATTTAAACTCAAGAAGCTGGCTGGGTGCAATGGCCCATGCATATAATCCCAGCACTTTGGGAGGCCAAGGTAGGAGGATCACTGGAGACCAGGAGTTTGAGACCAGCCTGAGTAACACAGCAAGACCACATCGCTATCTTTTTAAATAAAATATATTAAAAAATAAACTCAAGAAGTTTGGCTACTGAATTCACTCTCTCAGCCACATAATTATGATGCCTCTATAGCTTGACATGATAATAGTTAAGAAGAACTGGATAAGGCAAAACACCAGGCTCCAAACTGAGGCTAGTTATCTAAAATAGTAGTTGTAAAAACAGAACATTAACTTTGTTTTGTTAGAAATATTTGATGCTATTTGGTTTTTCCCAGCTGTTGTTGTTTTGTTATTGAACAATGATTCCTTCTCTATGCTAACAACTTAAAACTTTTGTGGCCAAATTGCCTTCAAACTGAAATTATTTGGCCTGGCTTTTGAAGTTCCTTGTTAACTGGCTCCAGCTTATTAGTCCTGTCTTAGTTCATGTTACCTTAACATTTCCTTTCAGCCACTGCCACAGGGAATCAAAAAGGAAGGCCAAGGTTCTCATTCTATTCACAACCTTTGTCCTGCACTACTTACTTCAACTTTTGTTTTACTCTGAAATCTTTGTCTCGATTGTCCTGCTTTCCATTGAGCTTAATTTATTGATTTTCTACTCATTTCTACGTGTGGCTGGGCTGAAGTCTGGAAGTATGGAAAAAAAGGAAAATCAGAACATAGTTCTTGCTCTTGAGAAACCTATAGTCTAGTGGAGGAAATAGATCCCTGCCTTTAAAAAAGTCAATATAATATGATTTATGGAGATGGATGTAAACTTGCAGTTCTCTAAAAGATTAGAGAAGAAAATAATTTTTGGAGAAAATGATGCCTGAGCATCAAGCATATGTCTTGAAAGATAAGTGTTAGCCAGGTAAAGAGATGTGGGTAAATAAATATGGGAGTTGGTGCCATCAGAGAATGGAAGAGCCTGGTGTATGTGGGGAACTACAAGGGTGAGAGTGAAAAGTGTAAGGCAGGGAACTGTGAACTAAGTCTGGAGAGATGGCAGGCCTGTGTCATGGAGGACCTCCTACCTATGTCCTGATAAGGGGCTTGGACTTATTCCCCTTGAAAGGAATTGATCATGGTTATAAGCAGGCCAAATGTAGATTCTAAAGATAGTAGTCCTACTGCAATGGGAGGAATGGATTTAATGAGTCAAGACTGGAGATAGGAAGACCAGCTGAGACGCTTCTGCAGAGGTACTGCTTGCAAATAGCATCTGGTTTGCAGCCCCCATGCCTTTGGATGACAACATTCCACTAAAATAGCTACAAGCTCACCAAAATCAAAGCCGGATGGACCACACAATGACAGGATTTTTGAGTAATCTTTGTTGACGAAAAGTAAAAGGAGTTGGATGGAGAAATACCTACACGAACTTCACTTCATGTAAAAGGCAGACCCTGAGAAAAGAGAGGGAGATGCTTTATCTCTCTGAGTCAGAGGCTTGACTTGAGTCCTGCAGTCCTCTTCATGGTTTCTTTTTTTTTCTTCTTGCTTTTGGAGCCAGACTCTTTGGAAGAGTTGTATTCATGTGCTGTTTTCTTTCTTCAACTCCCCATTCTTCAAACCATCGTAACATGGCCTCTGCCTTCACTGCTCTGCCCAAACTATTCTTGTCAAGATCACTAGTGACGTCGTCCCTGTTACCAAATCTCCTCTGTTCTCATCTTAAACTCTTAGCAACATGTGACCCAGTCAAAAACACCCTCTGTCTTGAAAAACATGTTCCCTGGTAACTTGCATGGCACCTTTTTCTCTCTCAAATTTTCTCCTACCTCACTGGTTGTTATTCCTCAGTCTCCTTTCTACGATCTCCCCCTTTATTTCAGAAATGTTAGCTTTCCAAAGGTCTAAATCCAGGGCTCTCTTCTTTCCAATCACTTCCTGTATAAGCTCATGCTTTACCCTGAGTGAAATAACATTCTTTATGAACATGGTTTCCAAATGTTATCTCTTTAGCCCAGATATCGCTAAGCTTCAGTCTCACATTTCCAACTCTCTATTCAACATCCGTACTTGAAGATCTCTCACACAGTTTAAATATTACATAACCAAAATGGAACTCGTGCACCTGCCTGCTGAGAACTGGAACACTCCGCTGAGTACTCCCCTGGGGATGTCTGTGCACTATACAGCATCACTCCCTCATCTGTGGTGGTGCCACCTCAGGCTGGAGAAAGAATTCTCCAAAAGGATGAGAGGAGATGATCCCTGGTGCTCAAGCGGGGCTGGAAATTGTGGTCCGTTCCCACCAGACAGAGTGGAAAAGTTCATAACTCACAAGGCAATGAGTAGGGTACTCAAAGGGCTTTGCCTCAATAGTGGGGAAAGTTAATGTTGCACAAAAATTCTAGGCTCTGGTACTGAGAAACCAAATAATATATGAAGTGAAACAGCTTCAAAGCAAAACCTAAAAAAAACAAACTTTTTCTGAGTAACTTACACAGTATCCCAAAACAATGCTCAAGAACAATTACAGAAATTAAAAAATATCCAGCTCCTAACAAAGTAAAAATCACATTTAGCGTCCAATAAAAAAATCACAGGCATGCAAAGAAGCAGGAAAATACTATTTGCAATGAGGAGGAAAATCAACCTAATACTGACCCAAAGACGATAGAATTTGTAGATTAAAAACACTTAAAAATATAATTATAACTGTACTCCATATGTGCAAAAACCTAGAGAAAAAATTAAACATGTTAAGTAGGGATGAAAATATATCTATACATGTATATCTCTATACTATCTATATATCTATATCTATAGATCTCAATAGCTCTCCATCTATATATAGCTTTCACTCTCTTTATACATAGATAGAGGTTTTGTATATATATCTATATATTACTGACATAAAAACATGGTTGAGATGTAAAATACACTAGATGGGACTAATGACAGATTAGACATTGCAGAATAAAATAATAACAAACTTGAAGACATAGAGATAAAAACTATCTAAAATGAAACACCAAGAGAAAAAAATTTTTTTAAAGAATGAGAGCCATGGGACAATTTCAAGCATCTTAATATACAGGAAATTGGAGTCTGAAAGAGAGTAGAGCAGGGAACAGTAAAAAAAAAAAAAAAAAAAAAAAATTGAAACAATGGCTAACATTTCTCTAAATTTGATAAAAGTCATGAACCTGGAGATCTACAGAATGGAATACTAAGGATATAAAAAGTAATGGACTATAGATCCATGTAGTCATATAGAAGAATCTCAACATAATCATGCTGAGTGAAAGAAGCCAGACTACCCCCCAAATCCAGAAAAGAGAGACAGCCTGGCGCAGTGGCTCACATCTGTAATCTCAACACTAGGAGGCCAAGGTGTGAGGATTACTTGAGTCCAGGAGTTCAAGACCAGCCTGGGCAACACAGTAAGACACTGTCCCTACTTAAACAAAAAAAGAAAAAGAAAAGAAAGAAAAAGTAGCCGGTGTGGTGTTGCCCACCTATAGTTCTAGCTACTGGTGGGGGCTGGTGGTGGGGGTGAGGACTGAGGTGGGAGGACTGCTTGAGCCCAGGAGGTCAAGGCTGCAGTGAGCTATGATTGTACCACTGCACTGCAGCATGGGAGACAGAGTGACATTCTGTATCAAAAAGAAAGAAAGAGACAGAGAGAAAATATACTGTATGATTACACTTATATATAAAATTCTGGAAAAGTATAACCTAACCTGAAATGACAGAAAGCAGAGTGGTAGTTGCCTGGGGAATCCAGGGTGAGTTTAGAGGACAGGAGCAAGGGGTTACTCAGGGTAATGGGGAAACTTTTGGGGATGATATGTTTATCACCCTGGCCATAGATAGTGATGGTTTCACAGGTGTAGATAAATTATAAAACTGAGACTATCACATGCTTGAAATAATGTAATTTATTGTGTGTCAATTATAACACAAAGCTGTTTTAAGAAATTAATTGTCTCCCACTGGAAAAATCTTATAAACCACTAATTATTTTTTTAAATTAATAAATGAAGAGAAATAAAAGGAAATAAAATCAATACTTTGTCCTTCCTTTCCTATATGAGCTGTTCTACTAAGGATCCAAAAAAAATAGATGAAGAAAAATTTCTCTTATTATGTGTTCCAATTTTTTTAAAATAATAGAATGACAGAATGTGAGTTTATCATTTTCTTTTTCTTTTTTTTGAGACAGAATTTTGCTCTTGCTCAGGCTGGAGTGCTGTGGTATGATCTTCACTTACTGCATCCTCCACCTCCTAGGTTCAAGCAATTCTCCTGCCTCAGCCTTCTGAGTAGCTGGGACTACTAATTTTTATTTTACTTTATTTTTAATTTTTTTGAAATGGGAGTTTCACTCTATTGCCCTGGCTGGAGTGCAGTGGCACAATCTCAGCTCACTGCAACCTCCACCTCCTGGGTTCAAGTGATTCTCCTGTCTCAGCGTCCCAAGTAGCTGGGACTACAGGTGCACGCCACCATGCTGGCTAATTTTTGTATTTTTTTAGTAGAGACAGAGTTTCTCCATGTTGGCCAGGCTGGTCTCAAACTTCTGACCTCAAGTGATCTGCCTACCTTGGCCTCTCAAAGTACTGGAATTACAGGCATGAGCTGCTGCACCCCGCTGAATTTATTATTTTCTAATCCCTAATGGTTAATAGATCTAGGCATTGACAATCAGTGGCTGCTAAGATTACAAAATAGTGGGAACCAGCCCTTATGTGTTGCCTAATGTTAGAACACAATATTGCCTCTGAAATAGTCTTGCCCCAAAAACCTGAATGTATATATCCAACAATTAAATCATGAGCAATATATAGAACAGGAAAACATGTTAAAGGATACCATGGAGGTACAAGAGGCAAAACCTAGTTTGTGGGAAGCCCTACAGGTCAAACCGCCCAGACTCTTCAGTAGATCATCACAAGAGGGGAAAAAAATAAAGAGAATTTATAAATTAAAAGAAAATTTGGACATTTTAACTAATTACAATGTATGCAACTTATTTGGATCTTGATTTAGACAAAATGTAAAGAGTTGAATTAACTGCTATAAATTGATAACTGGTAGTTGGGACACTGGGTATTAGTATTGAGTAATTATCATAAATATTTTATTATATGTTATTTTAAAGAGTTAATATATCTTAGAGTTATACATTTAAATATTTGTGGATGAAATAATATGATGTCTCAAATTTGCTTCACAAGAATATTGCAGAGGATAGTAGGCAAGTATATTGGTGAAACAAGATTTGCCATGAGTTGATCGTTGTTAAAGCTGGATGAAACACAAACTAGAGTTTATTCTACTATTTGGTGCACAGAATTGAAAATTTCCATTATAATTTTTAAAAGAATTTTATCTTGTTTGAAACCTGAATTTTATTCTGTTTCACAAAGTTAAGGGGAATTGCCTTAAATAATGTGGAATGACATAGAGCAAATTGAAGGTTAAATAACATTTTGTTTTTATATTGGATAGGCAACTAGTACCATGGGTAGAAATGGCATCTGGATACAAGACTAAAACCTGCTTGTTTATACCCTAGGACAGAAATTATGGTATTTGTTTAAACCCAAACTGAACAAATCTGACAGTGCTAGAAACCACAGACTTCCTTCCCCTCGTCATTGGCAGAAACTCCTGCCTCAGCGGGGTGCTCACATCCAGATTCTTGGATGTTCATCAAGACCAGATTGAGTCTTTAGGGCTTCACCCATCACCAAGCAAAAGGATGTCTCATTGCTTTTCCCCATCGCATATGTCACTGAAGATTAGGATTTCCTGGTTAAAATCTTACCCTTAGGTAGCTGCTTGGAGCACACCTCATTTACTTAAGGCCAACAAGTGGATCAGGCTCAGATCTGTAACAAGTTTCCCTTCCAACAAAGAAAATGCCGGTCTTCCATGTGGTGTTGGTCCTTGGCTTTAGAAACCAATACATCCTTATATTAATAACTTCCTTCTGCAGGGTCACTAACCTGTTTTCTTGACTAGCACTGAGTTCGAACTCTTTCCTGGGATGTCACACAGCTGAGTGGGTGACTGCGCCGTAAAGGAACTGATCTAAGAATCCCACAGGAGAGTAAAGGAGAAAAGAGGGCTAATTGTTTAACTTAATTTAATTTTTGTCTCTCTCAATGTCATTCTGCTACAGTCAAGAAAAGACAGTGGGCTGGGCGCGGTGGCTCACGCCTGTAATCCCAGCACTTTGGGAGGCTGAGGCAGGTAGATCACGAGGTCAAGAGATCCAGACCATCCTGGTCAACATGGTGAAACCCCATCTCTATGAAAAATACAAAAATTAGCTGGGTGTGGTGGCACGTGCCTGTAATCCCAGCTACTGGGGAGGCTGAGGCAGGAGAATCACTTCAACCCAAGAGGCAAAGAAAAAAGAAAGAAAAGACAGTGATACCGAGGAACTTGGAAGTATATTCTTGTTATTGGTATAAAATAGCCCTAGGCATTACTATTTATTTTCAAGGTGTTTCCAATGTTCAGTCAAGGCCAAGTAGCCATGATTGGAAGGCCTGACAAACAATGATGACAATGTGAAGCTCCATCTGTGACCATGGCTCCTGAGCCCTTACTACACACCCACTCATGAAGGTTCGTGGAAGACAAAGGGAGAGAATGCACAGTGCTATAAAAACATCAAATGTTTAAACTGAACTAAGCTTGATCAGTATCTTCCACTTTTGTGCCCTTTGATAACTTCAACAAGCTAAATGCTCTGGGGTCCAGCTGTTTCACTCACTTTTGTCTCTTGCTGTCCAACGCTAGAGTTAATAGGTGGGCAAAACAAGCACAGAATAAAGCACAGAAATCGGAGTCAAGGGAGACAGGCTATAGTCCTAGTTTGACCATTGACTTGTTAGCCTGATGAGCAGAAACCACACCCCTAGCCAACCTCTGTGGCCATGGAAGCATGGCCATGGTCTCCTCCATAGTCAGTAGTGCCAATTCATCTCAAGGAGTTGGTGACCCGTGCTTGGGACTTATTTTCTTTGGTGTGTCCCTGCCCCCAGTTTCATCTTATTGCCTGCCATAAGCCTAACCTCAGTTTCTTCGCCTCACCCTTGTGGACTTGTGTTTTAGTTCTAATTTCAGGTTTGCTCCAGATTCTGCCTTTCAGGTTTCCCCAGGCGCCACAACTCACAGCAATACAATCCCATTCCCCCCACAGCCCAGCCTTTTAGAATCCCTCCCATCTCCATTTCATGCTCCTCATACCCAGGCCCTCCCTGAGTCTGTCCCACCAGACCACCACTTTTCCAAGACATCTAGGCATCATTGGAGAAAACAGTACAGAAAGACAATGGATGGGCTTGGTGTTAAATCTGAATCTTCGCTCCGGTGCTTACTAGCTCAGCGACCTTTTTTTAACACTGGGACCTCTCTATCTTGTGCATGATGATATTTACTTTTTTAGGTATATCGTAGGGAATAAATTTGGTAATGTATGCAAAATGTGTGTCCATATAATATAGTCACTGTCCCATTATCAGTGTATTGCTTTCTAGTTTTAAATCTAAACTTTACTGCCTGCTCTGTAAAAAATGGAGATGGGTCCTTTAAATATTTCTCCTTTGCCGGCAGGCACAATGTCAAAGTTTGTCAGTAGAGGACGCTAGAAGGACACTGATAGAGGATGGAGTTTTCTTTCCTGGTTCCTTTGTGCTTTCTTACCAATGTCCTGCAGCATTTCCAACTTCCACAGCGCTCCACTCCTGCAGTGCAAGTGTCTTCCCAAGGGCAGGGTTCCTGCTGCATGCACAGCTTCCCTAGCACCTAGCTTCCAGAGGGCACACAGTCCCTAGGGCCTGCAGCCCAGGCAGCTTCTCCGGCACCTGGCTACTGCAGTGTCAGTGACCCAAATGCCTGGCTTCTGCAGCAGGTCCAGAGTGTAGCAGCTTACCCCCTTCACCCCCGTAGGTGTCTCTGCAATGGAGTGCATTGGCAAGGAACCTCCTCAACATAACATTCCCTGGCTGATCCTTTATGGGATTGTTCAGCAAGTTCTTAGGTGCAGTACCTAACTAGTGACAACTTCCCCTAGCACCCCAGAGGATGAATTCTAGCAAAGTCCACCTGTTGGACACCTTAGCGAACTTTTTATTAACTAGTGAGCCACAGCTGTGCCTCTCTGGATCTCAGCTTGGAGGGAAGGGAGAAGGGAGTCTTTCTGGAATACTATATCAGTTCTAGAGGTAGTGACTGCTCCTTTCATCTGCTACCCTATATTCTTCAGACATCTCTTCACCTCTTATTCACCAATCCCTTGTTACTTCAATCTTCTGTTATAGTTAATTCTTTATATACATTTTCTTTGTTTGTGTCATTGTGTGGTTTTTATCTTCTGGTTGGACCCTGACTGATACAGACATCTAATTCATATTAAGTGAGCCTAAGACTAAAGAGATTGGCCTAGACAATCTATTATATATCATTTCTCTTCCAGTTCTAAGTCGTCTTTTTTTTTTTTTTTTTTTTTTTTTAGATGCAGTCTCACAATGTTGCCCAGGCTGGAGTACAGTGGCCCAATCTCGGCTCGCTGCAACCTCTGCCTTTCGGGTTCAAGCTATTCTCCTGCCTCAGTCTCCCGAATAGCTGCGACTACAGATGCGCACAACCAAGCCCGGATAATTTTTACATTTTTAGTAGAGACAAGGTTTCGCCATATTGGCCAGGTTGGTCTTGAACTCCTGACCTTGTGATCTGCCCACCTTGGTCTCCCAAAGTGCTGGGATTACAGGCGTGAGCCACCGTGCCCAGCCTCAAGTTTTAAGTCTTCAAAAAAATTCGATTCCACAACTCGTGTTACTTCTCATGATAATAAAAAGTATAATGCATAAGTTATAAATTAATACCTGAAGACAAAACAACACAGGCCCTGACATGATATGCATTCATAGTAACACATGGCCAGACCCTGGCCTAGCAAGGATCCTTCGCAGTCCACCTCTCCTGTCTGAGGGCCTTCATTCTGCAGTAACTTTCTCCCCTTTCTTGCCTTCTAAAGTGTTCTTTTAGTTTCTCTCAAGAAGTTTGTTCTTTCCTGGAATGAACCTCAATATGGTTTCATTGGAAGGAGTGGATTAGTTCAGAGATGAAGTTGCTAATCACTGAAAAACAAAATGTTCTTAGGGCTTCTGAAAAATTCAGTGGAAAATGGTCTACATTAGTGGTTGCTAAAGAAACAGAAAAACAAGAATGGGTAAAATTTGGATAACAAGGGTTGTAGTGTTAATTGTTCTACTAAGCTGGTAGTCATTTTAATTTCCTGCCAATGGGATATTGTTGAGAAATTTGTTTTAAAATTAAAGTTAGTCCCTTTCCCAATGAGTCACTGGTAATTGGTGCCTTTGAAAAGACTGAACAGGACTTATGACTTGAGGTTTCTTTCTTAATTTGCATTTTTAATTAGACGGGATCTCAAAGGGTTTCTGAGACTTTTTTCTTTTTGCCTTTGCATTGCCTTTTTTGGGTTGTTGCTCTGCAATTAGAATTTGTAACAAATGAGTTGCTGGCATATAAATGTCAACTCTTAGGTAAAATATGGTTGCTGAAGAACTGAGCAGGATTCTGACCATTACTTTTTAAATGAAAGCTCTCTTTAGCACATTCCTCTGATGAGACAGAATTAGTTCCACTGGAAGAAGGAATGCACAGATTTAACTCTGGTTCAAGTTCTTTCTGTAAATGCTTTTTTTTTTCCACGTGTATCTGAATACATTTTTGAAGGATATAACCACCACTTCAGAGAACATTTAATTTTTATTCAAGAGCTAGTGTAGAATCATCAAGTGAACAAAGTCAACAACTTAGAAGGGAGTTGGATTCAATGAACTCTTCAATGAGAGTTCCAGCCAAATAGTGTCATCTGGTTGAATTTTATTAAAATGATTGTAGGACAATAACCATAGGGCCAATATTTAGCCACAAACTATTAGGCTATAATTGATCATTGCAAAATTATTGTATCCAAACTCTCAGCTTCACTCATTCCTTCATATTTCCAGAGCCCATGACATATGTCCAGTACTGGTGGGACAAGAGGCCTTTTCAGTAGCCTTTGCTTTCAGTCTAAAGAGTATATTAAATGTGCAGTGGACACAGGCAAAGCAGAACATACATCTGCCATTCCACAAATAGATTATCTAAGCTATTTTTAAAGGTCTCTAAAGAAAAGGATTCTGTAAACTCCCATGACAACCTATCCAGCACGCCGCCAAGAACCACTTCCTCATATCTAGCTTAAGCCCCTCATTCTATGGTTAAGCCATTATTCTCTTGTTCTGTTCTCAGTTGAGAACAAAAACAGCTGCTCCCCATCCTGCTTAGGTGAGCCTTTTATAGACTTCAAGACTGTGTCTGCCTTCTGTCTACTTGTGACAGGAAAGAAACTGGGGCTGCCAACGAAGATAACAATAATAATTTTCACTTGGAGATGGAATTATTATTGCTATGGTTACTAGTAAGATTTCTTTCCAAAGAGAAAAATGCATTTATTCAGCACTCTGCCTCAAAGAAGAACAAAGTGCTAATAAACCTTTCTGGTTTGTCTGCTTTGTTGACTACTCAGAAACATCAAATGGGAACTGGTCAAAACATGTCCCTCTGCCATTTGGACTAGGGTGAAGAACTTGATGAAAACCAGTTCTTCTTTCAGTTTCTGAGCTGCAAATATTTCATTCTTAAACCAAATAGAATCTCCAGTTTATTAAATCAGGGTAGTTTCAAGAAGGGGCTTTGAAGAAATAAACAAGAATATGATTTAGAAGTTGTAATCATCATTAAGACAAAGGGGATCTAATAACCTTTTTTAAACTGTGAAGCGAGCCCTAGAGAATTCATTTCACAAAATGGTCAAGACAGGCTTATGTATGATTAGTTGCCTGGGTCTTATGATTCGAAGAATGCCAGCCATAGCTGCCTTTCCAAGAACTATCCCCTAGTGGCCAGCCAACAACACACCATGTTCCCATTTTTCTTTTCTAAAGTTGAAGACAGAAAAGTTCAAAATTAAAGTAAAATTTTCTTCTGGTGGAAAAAAATGATGCATTTCACATTTAGTCATTATCAGTTCTTAACTCTTGAACTCAAAGTAGTTTGTTAGATTAGTTGTAGCCAAGAGCAGGATTTGAGAGAATGGACACAGGACAAATGTCTGCTGTCTGGCCTGAGCAGAAGCAGGATAAGAGGAAGACCTGTAGTAATGCCATTGGGACACTAGGCTTAAGATGGAACATTTATGGCAGGAAGGGGTGGACAGGGAGAGCCACTGAATGAAATGTGTACATAAAACAGAGCTAGGTACGTTTTTATAAACTGAATACATCATGTAACCAGCACCTAGATCAACAAACAGAACATTAGTAGCACCTCAGAAAAATCTCCTCTGTTCCCTTTTATTTACTACCTTGCCCCAAGTACACCGCTCTCCTGATGTCTAACACTAGAGAGCAATGTTTTCATCATACTTTATGTAACTGGCATCATACTATTTGCATTCTTTTTGTTTGTTTGTTTGTTTCTGGCCTTTTTGTTCTCAATATTATATTTGTAATATTCATCATATATTTTGTAATTATAAATTATTTGGCATTAGCATGTTGTATGAATAAATAACAATGTATTTACTCATTCTGTTGTTAACAGGCACTTAAATAGTGTCCAGAGTAGAGTATTAAAAATAGTAATGGAAGTGATGACACCAAGGTGGTGAAATAGGAGATCCCAGACCTCATCTCCCCACAGAAACACTGATTTAACAATTATTCATGGACCAAAAATATGATCATGAGAGTTCTGGAACCCAGGTAAAAGGTTATGATGCTGAAGTAAAGCCCAGAAACCACAAACGATGCACTGGAGAAAGTGAGAAGGACAGTGTTACTTTATCCACTTTGCCCCTCCCCAAAGCCTACATACACAGCACAGCACCACAAAAGAGGTCCCCTCAGCCCACAAGTTCTCCTGTGGGGAAAGAAGGAACAAAGGGAATGTCTGACTTTGCTGTGGACTCCAGCACCAGGCCCACTCCAGTGGATCTCAGCACCAGGTCTACCCTCACAGATCTGGGCACCATGCCTGCCTACCCGTGGACACTGGCAGAATACCTCCCTGCCTACAGACCCCAACACCAGGCCCACCTACCCACAGATCCCACCAGTTGGCCCACCTAGAACTCCTGGATATGCTAACTAGTGAAGACCTTTCTGTGTTAAAATTAGTATGCAAGGACTGAAAAAGGTTGACTACTTCAAATGCACAGACACCAACCCAGGGCTATAAGGATCAGGAATGCATGTTACCACTAAAGGAACAAAACTCACTAAAGGAACAAAATAAAACTTTAGTAACTAACCCTAAAGAAAGAAACAGCTACAAGCCATTAAAAGAACCAAACAGAAATTCTGGAGCTGAAGAACACAATGACTGAACTAAAAAATTCAGCAGAGACTTCAACAGCAGACTTGATCAAGCAAAAGAAAGGATCAGTTAGTTCAAAGACACGTCATTTGAAATTTTCAGTCAGAGGAACAACATCAACAGCAAAGAATGAAAAACTGCGAAAAAGGCCTATGAGACCTATTGAACACCATTGAGCAAACCAAAATATATATTATGAGATTTACAAAAGGACAGGAGAAAAAGACAAAGAAAGCTTATTTAAAGAAATAATGGCTGAGCAATCTATCAGTAGCGGGAGTGGCAAGTGGACTCCAGAGAGCCCTGAGCAGCCCCACCGCAGCTGGCCTAGTTACCATCACATCCCGGGAGGAGCGGGAGGAGCTGCAGCTGCCGCAGCCGGCCCCAGCCACCATCACCGCAACTGTAAGCAGCGAGGCTGAGACCCAGCAGCAGCCCACTGCCACCACCCTCAGCACCACTGACACCAAGCCCGGCACTATGGGCAGCGGCACAGGGAGAAAGAAAGAGAGAGAGAGAAAGAAAGAGGGATAGAAAGAAAGAGAAAGAGAGGGAGGGAGGGAGGAAGGAACTAAATTCCTAGGAACATAGATACCAAAACTGAGTCAAGAAGAAACAGAAAGCCTGAAGAGACCCATAGCAAATAAAAAGACTGAATCAGTAATCAGAAATATTTCAGTAAAG
The DNA here is from genome assembly GCA_963573385.1 of Cacajao melanocephalus. NCBI lineage: Eukaryota > Metazoa > Chordata > Mammalia > Primates > Pitheciidae > Cacajao > Cacajao melanocephalus. The sequence goes on along the minus strand of CAUYLG010041010.1, from coordinate 3,243 downwards.
AAAAACACAGAACCAAATAGCTTCGCAGGTGAATTCTGCCACACATTTAAAGGAAAACTAATACCATTCCTTCTGAAGTTCTTCCAAAAAATAGAAAAATGAACATTTCCATTTTCGTGAGGCCACTATCACCCTGATACCAATGCCAGACAAATACATCACAAGAAAATGACAAGCCAATATCCCTGATGAACATGCATGCAGACATCCTCATCAAAATATTAGTAAACTGAATTAAACAGCCCATTGAAAGCATCATATACCATAACCAAGTGGATTTATCTCTGGGATTCAAGCACGGTGTGACATACACAAACCAATCATTGTGATATACCACACTAATAGAATGGAAGATAAAAATCACGTAATCATCTCAATAGATGCAGGAAAAAGCTTTTGAAAAAGTTCAGCATCCTTTCCTGACAAAAACTGTCAACAAATTAGGTACAGAAGGAATTAACTTAGATACAGATAAGCCTGTATATGAAAACCCCACAGGTGACTTCACACTCTGTGATGAAAAACTGAAAGGTTTTATTCTAAGATTTGGAACTGGGCCATGATGCCCACTCTCATCACTTCTATCCAACAAAACACTATAGGTCCTAATCAGAGAAATCAGGCAAGAAAAACAAATAAAAGTCATCTAGATTGAAAAGAAAGAAGTAAAATTATCTCTGTTTGCAGATAACATAATCTTATATGTAGAAAATACCAAACAGTACACAAAAAGCTGTTAGAACTAATGAACTGTTCACTCATTAGTTCAGTAAAGTTTCAGGATACACAATTCAGCAAAACTGTAAGATAAAAAAGTAATGTCCATTTATCAATTACGTTTCTAGACACTAATAATGAATTATCTCAAAAGCAAATTAAGAAAACAATCTCGCTTACAATAGTAACAGAAAGAATAAAGCTATTTAAGGGGTGAAAGACTTATACACTGGTAACTCTAAAACGCTGACAAAAGAAATTAAAGCAGATGCAAATAATTGCAAAGACATGCCAGGTTCAGGGATTGAAAGAATTAATATTGTTAAAATGTTCATACTACCCAAAGTGATTTACAGATTCAATGAAATCCCTATGAAAAGTCCAATAATACTTTTTGCAGAAATAGAAAAAATTCTAAAATTCAAATGGAACCACAAAGACCCTGAATAGCCAAAGCCATTTTGAGCCAGAAGAACCAATTTGGAGACATCATACTTCATGATTTCAAAACAGATTATAAAACTACAGTAATCAAAACGTTATGGTACTAAAAGCAGACATACAGAGCAATGAAAATAGAATGGAGAACCCAGAAATAAACCCACGTATGTATGATCAACTGGCCTTTCACATGGATGCCAAGAATATGCAATGAGGAGATGATAGTTTTTTCAACAAATAGTGTTTGCAAAACTGGATATCCACATGCAAAATAATGAAATTAGATCCTTATTTTATACTATACACAAGAATCGACCAAAGTAGATTAAAGACATAAGTGTCAGATCTGAAACTGTAAAATGTGTAGAAGAAAACATGGGGAAAATGCTTCCTGATATTGGCCTTGGCAATGATTTCCTAGGATATTATACCAAAATCAAAGGCAGCAAAAGCAAAAATAGACAAACTAAAAGAAAAAGAAATATCTGCCCAGCAAAGGAAATAATCAACAAAATGGAAACTACAGAAAAGGTGAAAATATTTGCAAACCATATATCTGATAAAGAGTTAATGTCCAAAATAAATGGAACTCCTATAACTCAATCAACATCAAAAACAAAAACAAATAACCTGCTTTGAAAAATGGACAAAGGAACTGTACAAATGGCCAGCCAGTATCTGAAAAGGTGCTCAACATCACTAATCAGTAGGGAAATGCAAATCAAAACCACAAAGACGTATCACTTCATACCTGTTAGGATGGCTACTATAAAACAAAAAAAGATAAATGTTGATGAGGATGTGGAGAAAAGGGAACATTTGTACATCATTGGTGGAAACATAAATTGGTGCAGCCACTATAAAAAACAATATAGAGGTTGCTAAAAACCTTAAAACTACCATATGATCTAGCAATCTCACTTCTGGATGTATATCCAAAGGAACTGAAATCAGAATCTTGAAGAGGTATCTACACTCCCATGCCCACTGCATCATTATTAACAATAGTCAATATCAGAAGCAATGTTCATGGATGGATGAAGGGCTAAAGAATATGTAGCTGGAGATGGATCGAAGATGGCTGATTAGGAGCAGCTCAGGATTGCAGCTCCCAGCGAAAGCACGGAGGGTGAGTGGACGCTGCATTTCCAGACGGATTTTTATTGCCCACAGACCAGGAGATTCCCAGGCGGAGGAGCCCCACAGGTCGCCAGCGCGGCTGTTTTGGCTGCTGTGGCAGTACTCCACACAAAATACACGGGTCTGGATGCCATTTTAGCTGTTGATTGGAGTTCCTGGGAGACAGAGTAGCTTATTTAACTGATAAAAAAGGGAACTGAAACAGGGAGCCAGGCCAGGAGATTCCTGGGCAAAAAAGCACCACGAATCTCAGCGCGGCTATTTCAGCCGGCGCAGTGGGTTGCCGCACGGGAAATCACACAGATCTGGTGCCTTTTCAACAGGCGACTGGGACACCTGGGAGAGTCACCTGTTCAACTTAAAAAAAAAAAAAAAAAAAAAGGACTCTGAGGCAGGGAGTCAGGTGATCAGGCTTGGCTGGTCCTACCCCCACAAAAAAACAGCAATCTGAAACACTCTGGATTGAGAGTTCCACCGCAAGCACAGCTGACCCCGGGATGGTCCAGCTCTGTGGGGGAGGGGTGTCCACCATTACCGAGACAGTCCACCACTACAGAGGTAGTCTGCCATTGCTGAGGCAGCCCGCTGTCACAGAGAGAGTCCACCATTACAGAGGTGGGCTGCCATTGCCGAGGCAGTTCTAACTATACCCATATAAACAGGACTGCAGGGAAGTTCACACGGCAGCTGGGCGGAGCCCACAGCAGCTCAGCAAAGCCTCTGCAGGCAGACAGTGACTAGGCTGCCTCCTTGCTGGGCACGGTAGCCCTGAAAAAAGGCAGCAGCACAACAGAAACTTATAAATAAAGCCCTAACTCCCCAGGACAGAGCGCTTGGGGAAAAAAAAGGGGGGAGTTTATGAGTTCTGCTGCAGCAGACTTATACGTACCTGACCATCAGCTCTGAAGGAACAATGGAGCTCACAGCTCAGCACTTGAGCTCCTA